>NQII01004182.1:0-32658 GCA_002778355.1 Clitarchus hookeri
AGAGATGCTGGGTGAAGCACCTGCGCCGACACGCGGCCTGCCCACAGACTGCTCACCTCGGCCGCTAGTTAAAGTAGCGAGTCCACTTCCTGCTCGCGCATGCGCGCACTTCATGATGGCCCGCATGCCATTATAATTACAGCGGCTATGACCATTACGACTGAGACCGCGTTGGCGCAGCTACTACAGAGCTTACCTCCCACCTAGGCGAACCGGATTCCATTCCCGGCGGGCTCGCTACCGGATTTTCGCAGGTGGGTGCCGCTAGTCGGCGGGTTTCCTCAGGGATTTCCCGTTTCCACCTCCCTAGCATTCAAGTACTGCCCCATACTAACCTCCCTTTGACCTCATCGGCTCTCAAAACCCCGCTGTTAAGCGTTGCCCACACCTCTTCACTTCTCATTACAATTACCCCAAAAATAAAGTTTACATGTATTATCTTGAAAGTTTAATGGCAATAAATAGTATTGCCGGATTTATCTAAGCATTTAAATATAATGTGAACTATAAATATAATTTAAACATATTTCTGTAGCTTTTAAATTGACTTTTTTAGTTTTTATCGCCCTCCTTTGTCTTTAGAAATAGGATATGTTAATCATAATAGCATTACTGTGTGCCATTTCTTTGTGTATTTTGGTTGTGGTTATGATTTTAGATTAGTTCCTTAAACCCTAACCATGAAATAATATTTTTATGAATTGTGATCATTGTGGTTTCTGTTCACTAATTTATTCATTTTTCTTTCCTGTCGCTCGTTGGTTCATGTTGCGATATCACTATGTGATGGTTTTTCCATATAAAAGTTTACTGAAAGTACTGTCCACATACGCTGTGGTTTCAGTTCGAAAAAACAATTCAGAAACTTTCTGTGTACGAAGGTGCCTGACAAATAAATCATAAATATGTTGTATTCCCTTTCCACGTTTGAAAGGTAGCAAAAAAACTAATTACTGAAATAAAAGGTAGAAAATCTTTCAAACAATTAAGCGATTCAAAACAATACAAATCTTTGTTTTCTTCAGTGCATTGAAGTTAACAAGTGAGTGAGTGGAGAGATTTGAGCGGCTCTGAATATCGAGGTCTTGAGAGCCGGTGAGGTGAAGTAAGGCGAGTGTAGAGCAGCGCTGGAATGCAGAGCGGGGAAAAGGGAGATCTCCGAGAAAACCCAGCGACCAACGACAACGTCCGGCACGATTTACAAGTGCGAAAATCCGGGTGTAACCCCGCCGGGAAGCTAACCCGGTTCGCCTAGGTAAGAGGCGAGTGGTCTGACCACTAAACCACCGCGGTTCCATGAGGAAGTAGGGGGAAGGCGGTCAGTCAATTTATGAAATATTCGCCAGAACTTGCATTGCAGATTTGTTTTTTATTTTAGGTATTTACAGGGCATAGGCCATTGCTTTACCCATGTTGCATATTATGTATTGCTTGGCTATGGTTGCTCGTATCATTTCTGTAACTACCCACTAGAAAATATTATTTATTTTTTACGGCAGTAACTATTAAAAAATGAATACAGACAGTGCAGTGGAGCTGCAGTAATTAGCTACCATTTATGCTGCACCACGCAAACAAATTCGTTAAACATAATTTAACTGTGGCAAATGTGGATAAATCCAAGATGGCGGCGACTCATTAACTACATGTTACCCACGGATAAGGTTTATTCTACTCAAGTTGGGAAATTCAATGCCTCTTAGTTTGACAACTAAACATTTTCGCCACTAGGAAAGCGCTAGTGTCGCATGTGTACCAGATTTTCCCTATTTTCTTTGTAAAAAAAATTGCATTAATTATAAATCAGATGTAAAATAACTTCGTAACTAAGCAAGACACTTATTTTTTATTATTTAAGAAGCTTAAAATTTTAATTAAAAGTTACCTTTTGGAACACTGCGCGCGTAGCTGAGGAAATTTTCCTTATGCCAAACTCTCCCATAAGAGATCTCGTTTCGTCCCTAACATGAGTAAAACTAACCATACGCATGGAACCGTAGCTAGAGGGATGAGTAGAGCACTATTTAAACGCTATGATGTTCCAAATTCGCAAATAATCTGAGACTTTCTCAATTCTGCACAGTGAATAAAAACGCAACGCAGAAAAAGACGCGAGATAAATACAACCAAATGTCAACGTCTTTTTCGTTTTCTGAACACACATGTTCAACAAGCTTAGTGCGTGCGTCACACATGCCTAAACACGGGTAAAAAACACGATGCTCACGCCTCGTTACCTGCCACTGCATCGCTGTTATACATACACGTGCCGCGATAAAAAGCAGAGGATACAGCCGCTAGCAACACCGAGTGCGACGCCACAGAAAACACTAGTGCGTTCACGCCACTTCTTTCTAGTCAGAAACACGTGTCTGCATACAGCGTTATCTAATAACTTATAATCATAATTTTATCTGTGTTTCCATTATTTGTACACGCTCTTTTTGCATAAAACGACGATGAACCTAAATACTTCTAACACGTTTATAAGATTACATACAGTTTAAACACCCGTAATGTCAACAGTGTTTTTATAATCAGGATATTTAGGCAACCAGATTTCACCGAGACACACTTCCGTAAACTCTAAGAAATTTTTTGTACTTTAACAAGAAAAATCATTGGAAACCTAGTTGCTAAGAAAAACCTTTAGTAGTTGCAAATTGAGAATTGTGAGGCAGGGGCGTGGGACTGGAGGACTGGCGGCGGCCATCTTGGATATCGCTACGAGTCAAACCTCCTGTTCTGTCATTCCTTCCCAACGGAAGCCATTTTTGCAGCCAGAACCAACGACGTCCATTTTGGGAGCCAGTACCGACGGCCATCTTGTTCCCTACTTCATGTTATGTCATTCCACCCAGACTACGATGGCAATGCGAGGCTCTCGAAAGGGACTTCATGCTCTGTCATTCCACCCGGCCAACGATGGCTACGTGAGGCACTCGAAAGGGTCTCGTTTCTGATTGTCTATTGCCAATGACGACCATTTCGCCAGCCAGTACCGTCTGCGTTCATTTTGCCAGCCAGTACCGGCGGACATCTTGTTCCCTACAATTTTGAAGTCGGGATAGGTAGGACAGAATGTAAGAGCATTAACTCTTACATTCTGTCCTACCTATCCTGATTTCATGCTCTCACTTTCTCGCGCTCGTCCCTCCAAGTCCCTGCCAGGACGCCCTGGCTCGCATCACACACACCCCTCGCCCCTGCCAGTCTCTGAAAAGACGCCCCGACTGCAGGTCCTACTTCATGCTCTCGCATTCCCGCGTATGTCCCCCCAAATCCTCGCCAGGATGCCCCGCCTCACAGCACGAACATCCCTTCACCCCTGCAAGTCCCTACCAAGACCCCCGACCGTGAACCCTACTTCATACAAACACACACACACGCCATGCTCTTGCGTTCACGCGCGCGTCCTCCCAAGTCCCTGGCAGGACGCCCTGGCTCGCGTCGCGCACATCCCCTCGCCCCTGACAGTCCCTGCCAGGACACCACCAGTTTTTTTTTGCTACCTACACCATAACAAAAAAAACTAACAGAAAATGGAACACTCGCCAGTCTGATAACTGCAAAGTCGGCGATGACATGTCCACCACAGCAGTCAACGACGAGGACAAGACACGCGTCACGCAGATAGTCGACATCCTAGTCAGCATTGCCACCATCGACATGGTCAGAATCACCGTCACCATCGCAGTCGTCGTCGTCATCGTCGCCATCGCCGTCGTCCATGTTGACATCAATGTCGTCCACAGCGGCTACATTTTCACCGTCAACGATATTGTTGTTGTCGTCGTTGTTGGCAACGTCGTCGTCAGCTGCATGAGGACCACCTCCCTGGAAGTAAGTGTGGATAGCAGCCACAAAATCTACAATGCTTCGAAGAGGCATGGCTCCCTGCTCGTGGACTGCCCGAGAACGCCCACGGTCAGCACGATCCCCCTCGAGCGCGTGTCTCAGTGCAGTCGCCGACAAATGACTCACATGCAACTCCAAAACTGTGCGAGCCTGAACGGCCATTGCCTCCCACCGCAGTTCGCTGTTGCGGTCGAGAGCGGCTGTAAATACCTAAGGCATTTGGCGCTACATTACCAACATCAACGTCATCACCGTCAAGGGCAGCGAGGTCGGCTATGTCGTCGATGTTGCCTACCTCACCCTCCTCTGGCTGGAGAGGTACGAAGGTATCGGACTCGGATGAGATCGGAGACATCAGCGCCTCCAGTAGTGGTGCCACGATGGCAATGTGTCGATATATAGCTCGTCGTGGGGTCAGTGGAGATCTATGCCGCGACCCCGCCACCTTCCTTCCGCGCCGGCCGCGAGGGTGGTCAAATTGACGAGCCGCTCAGATCATCGTCGTCAATACAGATGGCCGATGGTGGCAGACGGCGTCTATAAGTAGTATATCGATCGCGTGACGCAGCAGCCTCAGCCTCATCAACTGCCCTGATGATATAATTGCCCTACGACCCTGTTTTCGTTGGATGTGATGCATATGATATGAATTTGGTGAATATAGCTTCTGTGGACGGGAAATGGCAGTTAACTATGNCCTCATCAACTGCCCTGATGATATAATTGCCCTACGACCCTGTTTTCGTTGGATGTGATGCATATGATATGAATTTGGTGAATATAGCTTCTGTGGACGGGAAATGGCAGTTAACTATGCTTATACGAAGTCCTAAGGTGTACTTGACCCTGCGGTCCTTTTCGTCGTCGGAAGAGATGCCTATATTATGAATTTGGTGACTAAACACTTAAAAAGTTGGGAATTGGTAGCCAACTATGCTTATTCGAGGGTTTAGTGCATACTTGAAACTACCATTATGTTCGTTGTCGGTGGCGATGTCTATGTTATGANTATGCTTATTCGAGGGTTTAGTGCATACTTGAAACTACCATTATGTTCGTTGTCGGTGGCGATGTCTATGTTATGTATTTTATGACTAGCTTCGGTGGACAGAATATGTCGGTCGACTATGCTCATAAGAGGTCTTAAAGTTTACTTGACCCCACCACCCTGTTCTTCATCAGAGGAGATGTTTAAGATATGAATTCGATGCTTATAGCTTCGGTGGGTCAAAAATGGTGGACAATTATACTTATAAGTAGGCTTCGAGCATGCTTGACTCTGCGACCCTGTTCATCGTCGGGGGCGATGACTATGTTCTGAATTTGGCGACTACCTTAATTGTTCGGATATTACAACCAAATATCATTATAAGTAGGTTTAGAAGCTACTTGACTCTGTAGCCCTTTTAGTAATCCGGGGTGAGGACTATGTTAAGAATTTGGTGACTATGTTAAATGGTTCGGAAATTACAGCCAACTATGCTTATAAGTAGGCTTAGTGTATACTTGACCCCGTGGTCCTTTTATTTGTGGGGGTGATACATACATTATGAATTTGGTGACTATGTCTTAAATGGTTCGAAAATTACTGACAGCTATGCTTACACGTACGCATAGGTGATACTTGACCCTGTTGCCCTTTTCGTTGTCGGGGTGATACCTATGTTATTAAATTAGCGATGTATCTTAAACAGTACGGAAATAACATTAAACTATGCTTATAAGTGGGCTAAGGGCATACTTGATGCTTATGCATGGTGCGACTCTATTCTAGTATGCATGGGCAGGCCTAACTCTGTGTCGCGCAGGTGGAATAACAGAGCATGAGACTCGTCCCCACCAGGAGAGAGGTTACTAGAAGGAATATGAGAAAACCCATGGTGGAATGACTAGAGCAGGAGACTCGGCCCCGCTAAGATTATTTGAGACCTGGTGGAGGGGGAGGCGAGAGGGAGAAGAGGAAGCATACGCAAAAAAAACTAGGGATAAAATGTGGTAGACAAGAGAGACTGGCGGGAATATTAGAAAACCCCCCAAATTGAGTGCAAGAGCATGATGTGCTCAGGAAGGAGTGATGGAGCAGGAGGAAAAAAAGGAAATGCAAGATGACCGCTGCTGGCGAGGAATGACAGATCAGGAGGTTTTCGCATGATAACAACCAAGATGGCGATCGGCTCATCCCCATCCCTCATCCCCTGGCGCAGAACCGGCATTTTTCTACTACTGGGGTTGTTTACAGATCTACGTTCTAGTGGCCGATGCATAAACCAGGAAACGCCCAAGTAGCCTGCAGTAAAAAATCAAACACAAGCGTACCCTGGTAACACTTCACCAAAATATGTCGCTGGAAAAGTTGACATTCCAGGATTAAACGTACTATATACATGCATATTTATGTCATTGTGCGCCATGTGTAAATGTACTGTAACGTTTCATTGGACCAATGAAGACTCTGATATTCTAAAACAGAGCGCTTATGAATGGTCGATGCCAAGTAATAAATTGTATCATCCAATTATAACAGGGTTGCCACCTTTTTCCATTTCAAAATTCCGTTTACATTTACGTGAATTCCCGACAAAAATAACGATCATATTGCATTATAGCATACTTTTCAACAAAATACTTCTTTGATCTTATGAAATTACTCTTTACGTCAATTGCAAAAAAGAACGCCTTAAAATTTTGTTGTCCACATTTATCAGAACAGATTTATAAGATTTTGGTTCGCGGTTCACGATTGATGACAGAACTGCCAAATATAAGATGCATATCCTAGGATTCTCTGACATTTATCAAGAAAGGTTTCCAAAAATCCCTGATATTTCCTTTATTTACCTGACAGTTTTCTGATTTCAGGTTTTCCAGACGCATGGCAACGCTGTATAATAAGTTAAACTAGCAGGAGTGTTATCAAAGATATGTCGGCTAAAAATTTTTTTGTGGTTTTACAATATCTCTTAGCTTTTCTCCACTGTCAGCTCTTACCTCACATTCAGGGGGCCGCGGTGGTGTAGAGGTCAGATGACTCGGCTCCTACCTAGGCGAACCGGATGCACGTAAACAAAACCGAGTTCGATTCATGTTTTGATAGTCCACATAATTCTTCGATTAATAAAAACGATGTTACTTTATAAAATACTAAAATATTTCCTACTTCGTGAAGATTACTAAACCAATCTAAGAAATCATTTTCTGCAAAATTATCATTATTAATATTAATATACACTTTTGTTTGTGAAAATTGCAACACCCAGAAATAATAGCCGGAATGAATCCAAACTCGGAGGCTGTGTAGAACAGTGTACCAGCAATAAGTGATTACGACTGCAGAGCGATGGCGTACACGTAGGCCCAGCAGCACCCTCTCGTATGTGACCGGAAAGGTCCGTGTTAGACCAGCTGAGTCAGTGAAGAGCCGTCAAACTAAGTGAAAGCAGGTGCCAGTATGCCTCGTCGACGTCAAAGGGCGACATATCAGCACGTGAGTGTGTTAAAATGGGACAGAATTATCGGTCTCCGGGAAACCGGTTTGTCATACCATGAGATTTCGGCTAGTACAGGGCTGCTGCTACGACGGTGATGCGTGTGCAGGACCAGTGGATAGAGCAGAATCGTACGCAGCGACGAGCGGGTATTGGACCACGCAAGGTGACCACAGCACGGGATTACCGCCATCTTGTCCGCACGGCCGTAACGGACCGTACAGCCTCGTCCACACTGGAGCACTGCCACGGGTGTGGACCTGTCTGCGCCGACGGTTCGACGGCGTCAGCTGAGAGCTGGACTGGTGGCACGCATGCCATTGCGTCGGCTTCCATTGCAATGTGCACGTGGACGCCAGCCTGCATTGTGTAGAGGCATGGCGGACAAACGCCAAGTGTAATGGTTTGGGGAGCCATTGGATACAGCATGCGATCTCGACTCCTACGTATTGAGGGGAATCTAAAGGGCAACCACTACATCAGGGGGTNGCCATTGGATACAGCATGCGATCTCGACTCCTACGTATTGAGGGGAATCTAAAGGGCAACCACTACATCAGGGGGTTTTAGAGCCCGAGGTTTTGCCTCTCCTTCAGGCGACTCCACCTGCCATATTTCAGTAGGACAATGCCCGGCTACATGTGGCAAGTTATGCACGAGCCTTCTTTAATGAACCACGGGTGTCACTGCTTCCCTGGCCTGCACGTTCGCCTGACATCTCGCCAATAGAACATGTCTGGGTTATGTTTGCTCGGCGACTTGTTCGTCACGGTCCTCCAGCAACCACTGTTGATGCTTTGTGGACTCGCATACAAACCGCGTGGAGGGAGAATCCCCAGGAACATATCCGGTTCCTCTTTGAATCCATGCCACGACGTATAGCGACTTGGATTGCAGCACGTGGTGGCTTCACACCATACTGAATTCTCGAGGACAGAGATCATGCATAGTTCTGTAATCCTAATAATGTGTGTATTGTCATGTACCTAATCTGTGCTATAAAGTTCATTTCAATCACATGTGTCCTTCTTGGTGTTGCATTTTTCACAAACGTTAGTGTAATTTGCTAGTCTTGAATTGTATATCAATATTTTTATTTGTGNTTCTTGGTGTTGCATTTTTCACAAACGTTAGTGTAATTTGCTAGTCTTGAATTGTATATCAATATTTTTATTTGTGTCCTAAATGCATAAAATTGTATGATTAATATTTTAATCAAATTATTTTAATAGTATAAAAGTATGTCTTACATGTATTTGAGGAAAAATATTCCCGGCAGCGTCGCTCACGGATTTTCGCATTGGGAATCGTGCCGGACAATGCGGCTGGTAGACGGGTTTCCTCAGGGATCTCCCGTCTACCCCGCCCTTGAATTCCGACGCTGCTCCACACTCACCTCGCTTCACACGTATCAGTTCTAAAGACCTCAATGTTAAAGAGGCGACCAAATGTCTTCTACACCTCACGTCAAGGGCACCTTCCCACGAGTCTTCAGAGCNGACCTCAATGTTAAAGAGGCGACCAAATGTCTTCTACACCTCACGTCAAGGGCACCTTCCCACGAGTCTTCAGAGCGGGCCCACACTCCACTTAGTAGAGGTAACGAACTGGTAAAAGTGGGAATGTGGAGTGGAGGAGAGAGAGAGAGAGAAGGAGAGAGACTTACCAACTAACCGGCCGGCCAACGGAGCGCGAGTAAAGTGCAAAGTCCTCCCTGGGCGCAGGAAATGAGCGCCTCCTAATGACTCCGCCGAGAGCGGGGAAGTAGCGACGGGGATTGCGAAGGCGGGAGCACCTTAATCCCCGCTGCACAGATAATAGCGGGACGATATCTCCGCGAGCTGCGAGTCACGCCCTCCCAGATGAGAAGGCCAGCCTTCCGCCCGCTTAATGAAACGCGTAATGCACGGATATTACCTCCCAGTCACAGAGTATCTAACAATACAGAGGTGAAACAGACAACTCCAGCGGCACCCGCCAGTAAAATGGCGTCACTGTCCAGCAACATGATGGAACGCCGTTCGCCAATCAGTGCCTGGTAACCTACTCGCCACCCGGCAGCCCAGCCAATATGCAACATTGCGCAGCATGCAGTATCCAACCAGAGACAATGGCCCTTCCCAGAGCCTCGCACAGCAAACCAAGGATTGTGCGCGTCGACATCAAAGCAACCGCAACGGCATTTCGTCTCTGTATACTTATCTACCCTGTGCCAGCAAGGTTGCTTAAANCGTCACTGTCGAGCAACATGATGGAACGCCGTTCGCCAATCAGTGCCTGGTAACCTACTCGCCACCCGGCAGCCCAGCCAATATGCAACATTGCGCAGCATGCAGTATCCAACCAGAGACAATGGCCCTTCCCAGAGCCTCGCACAGCAAACCAAGGATTGTGCACGTCGACATCAAAGCAACCGCAACGGCATTTCGTCTCTGTATACTTATCTACCCTGTGCCAGCAAGGTTGCTTAAAATCTTCCAAGGAAACTTCCATCATACATCGTGGCACATGGGTCTTCCTGTATAGCTTATTCGCGGTTTCTTCACACTTTCTTAATCGAACCTTTCAACAATCACTCCATGTATCACGTTCTTGGTTTCCTAAATATCTCGTGTATCACAAGCGTTTTATTATTATGTTAATATTGAAGTATCATAAATTCTAAAATTAAATTGAATGTTTCATTTTATTAATAAATTAAGTAATTAATTTTTCATTAATACGAATAAAACAGATAGAAAATAAGTGAGTTGGTAATGCCTAGTAATTAAAAGTTTTTATGCAAAATGCCATTGCACTTAGTGCGCACGAATGCGGTGCTTGCCCCTTTGGTATGATTTTCTGGACTCGGTTAGGCTTTGTTTGTATGGGGCGGAGGAATATCATGGAAGTAGAACTTCAGCAGGGCTTCATAAAAGTTGGAAGTAACCCTAAATGGACTATACAAGCTTGTAATTCACAGACTTTCACACCATGATGCGAAGAACATCACATTTCAACAACATTTATATTGCTTCCGGTAGCTTCTGCGGCTTGAGTCACCTTCCACGCCAAAATCCGTTCCATGCCACAGACATTGTCTATCAAACCTATTTTATAACAGCCTTGAAACTCAGAAAAAAAACGTTATCCTAAAAAAGTTAATATTTTTCTCAAACAAGACTAGTCAGAAACGCCACGGCAAACAATAAAGTCTTCGAGAAAAACTGTTCGAATTGGTTTTATTTTATCAGCTATTTCAAAAAGTGTATCGAAAATGTGGCCCCACAAAAGTAAAGGTGTCGTTGGAGCTGACACCTTACTCATTCACTGACAAAAATTTTACGTCAAAATGTTAGCATCGCTGCTTTTTGCTAAGGAAATAAGAGAAATGGCGAAAATTGTTTGAAAAATGTATTGAATTATTATTCGTACCTACGCGGACGTAATGACTCCGCGTTTTCGCGAATGGTTTTCGCAAGTGGAAATCATGCCGGACGATGCCACTGGTTAGCAGGTTTTCTCGGGTATCTCCTGTTTCACCCGCATTTGCATTTCGGCACTGCTCCATTCCCACCTCATTTCACCCTCAAGACCTCGTTATTAAGTGCTGCCCAAATCTCCCAACTTAACCCAACTCTTGTATATATTCAAATACCATCAAAACTATTTTAAAATAAGTTAGTCCTTCCGCATCCATTGTCTCTCTAGATGGTGCCGGACGATGTCGCTGGTTGGCGGGTTTTCTCGGGGATGTCCCTTTTCCCTCCACCCTTTAATTCCGGCGCTGCTCCATACCCCCCCTCACTTCGCCATCATCGGCCCTCAAGACCTAGATGTTGAGACACGCCCAAATCTCTTCACTCACTCACTCACTCACTCATGCATTGCCCGGGTACTTCTAGTTAACAAAAAATTGGTTATGGCTGCTGGACCGTTTATAACTTCGTTCTGGTTTTCTTAATAATCTTATAACTACACAGCTATATCTCAGTCAATTACAATTTGTCATTACNAGTCCTTCCGCATCCATTGTCTCTCTAGATGGTGCCGGACGATGTCGCTGGTTGGCGGGTTTTCTCGGGGATGTCTCTTTTCCCTCCACCCTTTAATTCCGGCGCTGCTCCATACCCCCCTCGGTTCGCCATCATCGGCCCTCAAGACCTAGATGTTGAGACACGCCCAAATCTCTTCACTCACTCACTCACTCACTCACNTTCGCCATCATCGGCCCTCAAGACCTAGATGTTGAGACACGCCCAAATCTCTTCACTCACTCACTCACTCACTCACTCACTCACTCACTCATGCATCCATTGCCCGGGTACTTCTAGTTAACAAAAAATTGGTTATGGCTGCTGGACCGTCTATAACTTCGTTCTGGTTTTCTTAATAATCTTATAACTACACAGCTATATCTCAGTCAATTACAATTTGTCATTACNTATAACTTCGTTCTGGTTTTCTTAATAATCTTATAACTACACAGCTATATCTCAGTCAATTACAATTTGTCATTACCCATGTTATTCTCTTTACGTAAATATAATCACATACGAGGTATTACGTATATTTTGCATACTGCTCAACATAAAACAAACCGAACACAAACCATGTTGTTTTAACAACACAAAATATATTGTTTTACCAGCACAAAACATTTTTTTTGTTTTGTTTTTAAACAGTCGTAGGTAAGTAAAATGTTTATCCGTGCTTGTAATATCCAACGCAGTAGAACTATTTCATTGTTTTCGCATATTACCCCATCAGCCCTTTATGTTGCTGATTTGTGATGTCACGTACCTTATATTTTAAGAACATAACAGTGGCATAAGAAACAGAATTATCACAGTTTCGACTGACACGCGCACAAAGACAGCAAAATGCAACCGTAATTTTACACGTAACAGAGATTCACGGACATCAATAGTGCTGATTACAGTTACATTATTCAACGAGTACTTCCCGTATAATTTTATGGACACCGTTCAATTTTACAGCCCGTGCACCAACCAGAACACAGCTATAACGTAAATGGACGAGCAAGATGCTCAACAACCCCTATTCGAGGGATGCAGCAACTTCGACGGTAACGAGCTAGGCTGCACTCGAGAAAATGGCGAGAGAGTAAAAACAACTTTTACGAGGAAGGATACAATAAGCCAGGAACAACTTTATCGTAGGCGAACGTTTAAAATGTCGGAGTTGTAATTCNTTTTACGAGGAAGGATACAATAAGCCAGGAACAACTTTATCGTAGGCGAACGTTTAAAATGTCGGAGTTGTAATTAAGTTGTGAATGGCCGATCAAACGTTGTACACAGCTTTTTCACGGGTGAATTCAAACCATTTGCGAAAAGGGGGAGGGGGAGGAGAATACACAATAACTTGTGTAAGACCTTNTTTTCACGGGTGAATTCAAACCATTTGCGAAAAGGGGGAGGGGGAGGAGAATACACAATAACTTGTGTAAGACCTTCATACGTTTATATATAATGCATACATACATGCATGTATGCATGGANGTTTTCACGGGTGAATTCAAACCATTTGCGAAAAGGGGGAGGGGGAGGAGAATACACAATAACTTGTGTAAGACCTACATACGTTTATATATAATGCATACATACGTGCATTAATGACACTATTAATTCAGATGGTGGTTAAATATTATTTTTACATCATTTGTACAATATTTTGGATAAGGTAGCTTTTATATTTTTACGTAAAAATATCGAAGCTGCCTTATCCAAAGACGCTCCTTTGTTAAATACGTTTGNATCCAAAGACGCTCCTTTGTAAAATACGGTAGTA
Organism: Clitarchus hookeri; assembly: GCA_002778355.1. Lineage (NCBI taxonomy): Eukaryota > Metazoa > Arthropoda > Insecta > Phasmatodea > Phasmatidae > Clitarchus > Clitarchus hookeri. The sequence goes on from NQII01004182.1 coordinate 13,137, forward strand.
TTGTTACAGTCAGACGTGCAGCGTGGCTGTAATACTAAATAACATGTAATGCTTTACAAATTAGTATGTTACTTCTTCCTTTATGTGCATATCATTCTACAGCGGTCAACATCCATGGGCCAGTTCCTTACGGTGTTGGGGCCACGGTGGCTGAGCGGTTAGACTTCTCGCCTCCTCGCCTCCCACCAAGGCGAACAGGGTTTAATCCCCGGCAGGTTCACTTCGGATTTTCAGTGGGAATCGTGCCGGGTGATGCCGTTGGTCGGCGGGTTTTCTCGCGGGTCTCCTGTTCCCTCGCCCTTTCATTCCGGCGCTGCTCCATACTCACCTTACTTCACCCTCGTCGGTTCTCAAGACCACGATGTTAAGAACCGCCCAAATCTCTTCGCTCACCTCACCCGTACGCTGCTAGTGTAAGTGATTCTGGGTTCGAATGACAGAGAGGTCTTGAACGTAGGTGAGGCTATGGAAACAATGTCCGGAATTCAATGAGTAAATCACTCCTCAATCACCTGTCCGAAATATGTCAGGACATTAAAAGGCAACAAAATGTAAGCATATGCTGCTAGCTTCCACGTTACATTAAGGCTGTTGGAACCATGGTGGCGCAGCGAATAAAGCGCTCACCTCCCTCGAAGGTAAGCTGGGTCACTCCTGGTTATCGCACGTGGAGATCGTGCCAGATGATACCTTTGGTCGACGGGTTTTCTCGGGGATCTCCCAGTTCCCCTGCCTCTGCACTTCCAATGTGTTCTGTATCCACCTCGTTTCACCCTAGTCGGCTCTCAAGACTCCGCCAGCCAAACCTCTCCACTCCACTTAAGGCTGTTCACGAAACAAATATTTTTGATTTTCACAATATCGATGATAACTTAGTTAAAATACAAAACCATTTTAAAAATCAAACACACATTCGCCAAATTTTCTTTAAACGTAGATATCAGAATTTTATCTTAAAATGTTGTTTTGCGTGGATTTCAAAAAGTTGATTAGACACAAAATATGGTTTCAGTTGACGTGTTTATCGAAGTCAGAGGAGGGGCATGTTGCAATTCCTTTGCAATCTAACACGTGGTTCACCTACGATAAGGGTTAAACTTGTAGCTACTCTGACTTTAAATTTTATCTTAAAAATATTTACCTGAAACACAACGCCTGAACAAATATTTCGAGCTGTTTTCTTTAAGGCATTAATGTTTTTCAATTTTGAGATTTGTACGAAAAATTAAAAATATATGAATTAAAAATTTTTATATCACTTTAATTAATTTTTTTTAAATTTTTTTCCTTAATTTTTAAACTTCGGACTATTATTTCACACGGCAATGAAAAAGGTTGTAATAAGTTAAAAATTCAGAAAATAATTTTAGCTCTTCTTGAACGTCCTTACATTAAATGTTAAGAAACAATGATTTTCTAGGTCAGTTGTTCCCAGCCTTTCTGAGAACGAATTCGTTTTTTTTATACGTCGTAGGCCCGCCATCAAAAAATTTACCCGTACCTTTCCCATTAAAAAAGTCACACATTTCACAATAAATAATTAAATCTGTTAGTGTGTTGTAGTTTCCTCAAACAGAAGCAGAGCATTGGAACGCTCCAGCGGGTCTGACAATGTCTGCTTCCACTTTGCAGAGGACTGCGAGCATGTACTCATCCCTTCAGACTGTACCACCGACGCCTCATACTGAATTTACATTGACGCGACAGGAGCGTTGCGACGGAAATAATGTTTCAACCAATCACAAACGAGTATTTTGTGACGTCAACGCAACAGAAATCTCGGGCGCGACGGATTTTCTGAATATAAATAATTTATATTTATGTCGCGTTGCGGGCGCGACGATCGTCAATAAACAAGTGTGTTTTCTTGCTGCAAGAGTGGTGGCAATGTTCAGTTGGTAACATTTGTAGTAACATGCGAATATTGTAAATGCAATTGAGACACTGTTTATTTTGGGAAGACCGACGTCGTTTGTAAATTATATAAAAAATAGTTATGCCTTACAATTTTTCTCAAAAAAAAAAAACAAATAATAATTCATGTGGTTGTTTGTGTTGTAAGTTATTTTTCTTCTTTCATTCACGTAAACACACAGATGGCCTTCTGCAACATTTTCGTATTTTCAGCCATAAATGGTCATAATACAATATTTAGTGTTGAATCGCGTCACAGCGTTTCCATTATGACCACAACTTACAGTCGCATCGCAAATGCGCGTCGCCCTAATGTAAACCCAGCATCAGGCTACAATCAGCTCACCAACACATTCACTGGCATGCACAGTGGTAAAATGTCGTGTTTTCGGACCAGTCCCGCTTCACTTTGATTAAACCGATGGCCGCAAACGCATTCGACGACTTCAAGGTCTACACCATCCTCCAGAATGCAGTGCCCAGCGTCAATGGGCGGGAGCCATAGAGTATCACTGGCCATCCCGGTTCTTACGGACTGTGGGCACTCTGAAGAGGAACCGCTACATCGGGGACACTGTGGAGGCTGATGTGGCGTGGTACTCTTCCTCCAGCANTCGACAAGACGAGGCCCGACCACACATAACCACAAGCATCCAGGTCGTCTTCGAGGCACGGCAAATACTGCTACTTACCTGGTCTGCATGCTCGTCCGATGTCAACTACTGAACAGGTATAAGATATTGTCACTCAGTAGCCAGCGCGTCATTCTCACCTAGCAGCCAATACCGATGAACTGTAGATGTGGATAGAAGCAGCCCGACAGGCGATACCCCAGAAACACGTGCAATGCGTTATTTTTGGGGTTCATTAGGGCTTTACAACATACTGATTTTTCTGCAAGTAATGTTGTTGCATTGCTCTGAAATTATAATAATTTCTAATACTTTAAGTAATACGTGTGCTCAATGTCCTTAAGTTGTNACTGATTTTTCTGCAAGTAATGTTGTTGCATTGCTCTGAAATTATAATAATTTCTAATACTTTAAGTAATACGTGTACTGATGGTTCCTTCATGGTGTTGCATTTTTCACAACAAAAGTGTAGTTGTGCCTGCCTGAAGGGGGGAGCACCTTGTAAAGTGACAGGGTCGATAAGAATAAAACGTGAACCTCCCGAAAGAAAGACGTGAAACACATTTACCTTTCGTTAAACCCCCACGAATGTCTGAGAGCGCACGCACATGCCAGCGTGGTTGAGAGGGCGTGTAAGGCAGCGAGACGCCCACAACAATGCTATAAATTACAACAGGGCCTTCAACTTTTATGATGAACATCCATCCTACCTGGAGAAGTCAGCTACAACACAAAAATATATTTTTTCCCTGGACTTGATGGCTACCAGGAAAAATAAGGGAGGGGGGAGGGGAGAGAGATCCCATGCCTCCGGGACAAACAGACTGTTCTGTTTTCGGCCCCTTCGCATTCTTCGAGGTTGGCGACCGTGACGAGGGTTGGCAACAAGAGAACATCGCCCTCGGAGCTTGAGTTAAGCTGCAGAAAGTCTGTATTCTTGGGCTGCCGACGTGAGGCCATTGCTTGGTGTGAGGGAGGGGTGGGGGGAGGAAGGCATCGCCTCGAGGTGTGGAATGAAGGCAGGCATGTGTGAAATTACCGCACGGGCGGATATTACAGCCAGCTCCATCGACCTCCCCGCGAACACAGATTACTCCCAGCCCGGAGCTGGCGAACATCTCCCGTAAATACCGAGTCCACTTTGGTCTAATAGAACAAGGGACGACGTGTAACCACGGCATATGAAGCGATTTCAATGCGCGGACCTTCAAGCGAATCGCGGTTGTTTCTTCGATCAGAACACAACAAACACGACACTAATCAGTGTGAACGGAATTATGAAAGGGAAGGGGGAAGGAGAAATTTCCTCTGTTTTTGCAGTATTTTATTATTTGGATACATGAGACAACATTCTTGACGAAACCTGTACAGTAAAGGCCGAATATGTTAGAGATATAAGATGGGCATGCTATAACTTGAAACGTAGATTTGCAACGTTTAAGGGAACAGGTAAATTAACAAAGTACGCTAGAATAAAACATACAGTCATATTTAAGTAGAGTCACGGTTTTCAAACAATGGCTACACTGGATAAATGTTTTGCAGATATGTTATACTTAAATTTTATTACGGCTCAGTTCTCACAAGAACAATAATGAAAAATTTAAAGAAAACTCATTGTTATTACATTTATTGAGTGAGAGCGAGCGAGAAAGCGAGAGAGACATATAAGACGTTACATAAAACTATTTTTAAAATCGTTCTGGATTAAATCAAAAAAATTTGTAACATAAAATTACAGGTTAAATTTCCTACTTTGCTGATAATACCTGCAGGATTATAAAATACTATACCAACATTAATCGTCTACCGAATCCGGCTTACGTAACAGATTTGATAACCCTACAAATGTTTTGTCCCAAGATACATTATAGATTTAGCCAGCCGTATCGCAGTTCCAGAAACTCAGGTACTTCTCGTTGTCGCCAACAGTAAACGTAATAATTGTTGCAATAACAACGATACTGGCCCCGTACCAAATATAACCAAATGCACGAGGGTTATTCGGAAAGTAAGGTTCGAATCACCGTAGCTAATCGAATGTCGCGTGAACATTGTAACGCGCATGCGCACCGACTCCCGGCATGCCTTGCCCGTCAAATGACGCCATTTGCATTGGTATTGTTGCAGTGTGCTGTTTACAGTGTCAGTTCAAAATGTTTAAAACAAATGATAAGCCCGCCGACTGTGAAATACGGTCAGTGATTCGGTTTTTGACAGCAAGGAACGTTTCAGCAGCGGAAGTTCATCGACAGATAAGTCAAGTGTATGGCCCGAATGCGATGAGTGACAGCAAGTGCGTAAGTGGGTGAGAGCTTTCAAGGACGGACGGGAAAATGTCCATGATGAACCGCGATCAGGCCGACCATCAGTGATCACAGAAGATTTGGTCAAAGCCGTGGACGAAAAGATTCGTGAAGACCGGCGATTCACAATTTAAACTTTAGCATTGAAATGTGAAACATCTTTGCACAAAATTGTCTCTGAAAATTTGCAATTTCACAAATTGTGCGCACGTTGGGTTNAACAACTTTGCACAAAATTGTCTCTGAAAATTTGCAATTTCACAAATTGTGCGCACGTTGGGTTCCCAGGCTGCTTACTGAGGAACACCAAATGAAACGAATGGCTTGTGCTCTTGATTTTTTGGACCGATATCATAAGGAAGGTGATCAATATTTAGAGAAGATTGGCACAGGGGACGAGACGTGGGTTTCTCACATGACTCCAGAGTCTAAACGTCAGTCAATGGAATGGCGTCACCCGACATCACCAGTCAAAGTCAAGGCCAAGCGGACAATCTCAACACGCAAGGTTATGGCAACAGTGTTTTGGGATAGACATGGAGTCTTGTTAGTCGAGTTTATGCAGCAAGGGACAACAATCAATGCAGCCGCTTACTGCGCTACCCTGACTAAACTTCGACGTGCAATACGCAATAAGCGACGTGGCCTTCTGACGTCTGGAGTTTTGTTGCTGCATGACAATGCCAGACCCCATTCACACCCAAAATCTGATCTGATCTTTTGGATGGGAACAGATTGACCATCCACCGTACAGTCCAGACTTGGCGCCGAGCGATTTTCACTTGTTCCGCTATTTTAAGTATTCTTGCAAATTGGTATCACTTACTAGATGAAGGGTGTTGAAAAATAAATCTTACATTCGCCGGAAATGATAGGTTAATGATAATAACAACTGAGAATGATAATAGAGATCCAAGGCCGAGCAGGCGACAGCCGGTAGGAGAGGTGATCAGGGGAAGTCAGGAACAGGAAGATATACATCCCTCACTTCTTGAAGATACGAGAAGAAGGACCTAAATACTCCCAGAGAGACCACCTACCAACCATGACACGCAGGCCTATTGCGGGGGGNTATGTAATAGGCATATACGAATACAGCACAAGATTTATTAGAACTCAAATTATATATTCGGCAGATAAATCAAATGTAGGTTTTCCTCTTTCACACCAAAATTAATTAAGTATTATTAAGTAACTTGTTTTATGTATTAATAACACAACAACTACTAAACGTATTACTGTTAATTTAAGTATCGGCGCTGCGCTTTGCCAGTTTATTTATTAACTATTTAGTTATTCTCAAGTGTTTTTGAAGTTTTTCCTTCACATCTGCCCAATATATGTTCATTACTATTGTTCATCAACTTGTATTTAAATAATGCGTGATACTAACTAAATCAGTACCTACCGTACGTTTAAACCTCATTGTACAATGTAAGAAAAGACGATAACGTCTTAATTGCGATATTAATAAAGACGTGTTATAGAGCCTCGTAAGTTACGCACCAGTCGACAGCCTACCCAACAGGAAAGCTTGCGCAACACGCAGGAGCCAATCAAACCCAAGGCCCGTTCCAGAGCTTCCCCGCAGAGTAGATACATAGCATACGCCTACAGACACGAAAATGGCAGCGGTGGTGTAGTGGTTAGACTGCGTGCCTCCCACCAAGGCAAACCAGGTTCGATTCCCGGCGGAGTCGCTCCCGAATTTCCGCATGTGGGACTCGTGCCGGACGATACCGCTGTTCAGCAGGTTTTCTCGGGGTCTCCCTGTTTCCCCGTCCCTTATTCCGGCGCTGCTCCATACTCGCCTCGTTTCACCCTCGTGGGCTCTCATGACCTTGATGTTCAGAGTCGCCCAGCCCAAACCTCTCCACTCCACAGACACGAAGTGGTGTTGCGGTTCCTTTAAAGTGTGCGTATCCATTGTCTGGTTGGCTGCGTGAGGCTCTGGGAACGGGGCTCGTGTCTGATTGGTTACTACATGCTGCGTTGCGAAAGGTTCCCTATTGGCGAACGGCGTTCCAGCATTTTGGTGGCCAATGCAGGCATATTGCTGGCGTGTGCGGCTGCAGTTCGCCGTATAAGCGGCTGTTTCACCTCTGTATTAAGTGCTCTGTAGCCAATCAGCGACAGATATGCCGACATCAAAGGAACCACCAAGCCGTTTCGCTTCTATATACATACGTGTTGTGTGGCCACAGCACGGATATTACCAGGCGGTAAAGCTGCAGTAGAGAGATGGCAATACTTGCAGTCGAGAAATATCGCGGCGGCCTGTGTGCAGTCAGAAACATGGCAAGTGGCGCAAATTCCCACAATGCTCGTGGGCCGCTTGAAACATGCTTGTGATGCCGCTTGAAACAGCTTGTCGCCACACGATATGTTCCCTGGCCTCAGCCGGAGCTAAAAAACATAACCAGAGTTCGGTTTTACTTGACTAATTGGAATATACTTTTAAGGAGAAAACATCTCAATAAATCTTTTGATATTTACCTCACTCTTCTGCACAAACGTACCATCTGAACTATTTACGAATAATTATGTAGCAACTTCTGTAAAAATAAGATTTTCTTTTCAACTTTATATTACATTAATTGTAATAAAATTATACTTTGTTATTTTAAATATTATGTCTGTATTGAGGTACCTATGTAGTCAAACGGCTATTAAAGCATATTACATTTTTTTCCCTTAAAAGGTTAAATTAACAAGAAATCAAATTATACTACGTGATAAAAGTTAACGGGTCCAAACAGCGTCGAAAGAATTTCAGAGAGGCTATAACTATATGAACACGCCTACTAGAACGCGTTGGCCGAGGATTACAAAAATTACATTTTTGGTATATAGACGGCACGTAAGGCGATGACTTCCTGAAGGCATGTAACGAGCGTTGATTGGGCCGCGTTGCGAAAATTGACAATGACCAAGTGACAAACAGATCTAGTTCGTTTGAAAATTGTATTATTTTGGTGATAACTTCTACTCGTGAGAATTTATCTACGGGACAACAATTATGCTCAAAATAAATAACTTGCATAGTACAGACTAGAAAGATTTGATTATGCGTGGGTAATTTTTTAGTAACTATTAAAATTAATATTTTTCTTCATAGAAACGAACGCTGTCATGAAAACCGGCAAGCCTGTATAAACTCCATATATGTAACGTGTGCAAGATCTAACTCTAGTATATATGTTTCCAGCATATCTTCNATCTAACTCTAGTATATATGTTTCCAGCATATCTTCAACTGTAGTGTGTTTCATATAGCAACAAACGAGAACTTAAACACGCAACGCCATAATACAAAGGTGTAACGGAATGCGAATTGCAATGAACAAAATAATATGTATTATTAGCACCAGTGATGCTGAAACCTTTGGAATTAATGGTTACATTTCAATAACACATCTTCGCGGTAATAAATTACGCACAATTTATCAACGGTTCGAAGACAACAGAAGAAAAATGCAGAATGTAAATGAAATTTTCATTATAGATTACATCGAAAAGCGTAACTAATTGAAAACCGTCAACGAAACGCACTCAATTTATTACCATGTACTTTAAACGCAACCACGGACCTGTTCCGAAGAACGGATCCTATACATTATATCATGACCGGGTCACTCCTGGAAACAAATATAGCTGCTTGCAGTTTCCAGAAACAGACCACAAGGAGTTTGTATAGACAAGAAGAATCCATAAATTATTTACGTGAAAATGTTAATGTAAAGAAATCGGAGGATAATAGAACGAAGTTACACAAAAACGCTCATTTAAACGTAGAGAATTACCAACATTAGTGCCACTATACTCAGGATCTACCAACCACAAAGCAAAATAAAAAAACCAGTAATGATAAATGAGTTTCGTTCCTTGAATGGAAAAAAAATGTATCTTATTAAACCATGACACGGCGAGGAGGGCCGACAGCTAACACACTAAACCAACCGTAACTTGTTACAAAAACGCACAGCCACATACGCTTTAACCTATGTTTATTTTTGATTTAATTAAAAGTTCTGTTACTGCAGCTGTGCACGGGATTTGGCAGCCTAGGTCCACATTAACCTTTACATTAATCAATCAGCGGCACTTGATACAAAAACCAGACGCTAATCTGGAATTGCTACTCCGCATCTCTTAACAAGCTGGTGATGGGTTGTGGATGTGGGTGGGGTATATGTTGCCTTCCTGTGGATGTGGGATATATACTGGATTCACAACAGCACGGCGCAGACGACACGACACTTTGACGCGACGCCAGAGCATCACCAAGTTCCATATTATATTTTCTTCAGTGTCCACAATACCCTGACATAAATTAATTTTTATTCGCACATTCGTTCACAAATTCATTAGTAGTTGACTTTAATTTGTTGTTGTTATTACTATTATTATTATTTTGTATTTTCCAGTTTATCAATAACTTTCAAATCTACTAAATTTGTTTTGTAGCGTTGTGTTGGCATTCCTTGTGCATCCCGACGATCCCAACACGACGAAAAGTAGAACTAGAAACTTATTCTGTGATGCTGTCGCGACTGCAAATTTATAGGGCTGACCTTGCTTTTTATTGGCTGTTGAAAATATGTGGCAGTGTCGGGACTGTCATGTCGTGCTCGACTTGGTATTGTGACTCCAGCTTGACGGAGAAAACGAAGGACAGCGAGGGCTCCACACACAAGAGCGAGGGAAAGGGACAAAGAATAACAGACACCAGACCTCCGTGGCGCCAAGCCGACCAGCGCGACAGGTGGCCGACAGCTCCTTGTCTCGTGATGACAATAGAGCGAGCAGTGTTACCACTACAAAAATCCCTACATATTTATATTCTTATTTAGTGCAGGAAAAGGTATTTCTGAAATGCGGTTACTGCTCTACCTACATAAAACTAATGAGACTGTAAATTAAGGAACTATGGTAGTAATTCGGATATTAGAGTTGTTGAGTTGAGAGATTTGGGCTGCTCTTAACAACGAGGTCTTGAGAGCCGATGAGGGTGAAATGAGGTGAGAAAGGAGCAGCGCCCGAATGCAAGTACGGAGGAAACGGGAGATTCCAGAGAAAACCGCTTGAGAAAATTCGGGAGTGTCCCGGCCAAGGATTGAGCCTGGTTCGCCTTGGTGGGAGGCAAGCAGTCTAACCGTTCAGCCACCGCGCCCCCTCGGATATTAGTGTCTCCACAATTTTTTTTTTACATATCTGTCTAGTTTGTACGTTCAAAGAGCAGCAGTTTCATAACTACACAAAATTATTGCACTTACAACGAAATCCGTTAAACTCACGACCGCAAAATAATGGTCTAATCAATATTCCACTAACGGGAGTTCCTGTAATAGCTCATTTGTCTGCGGGATCACTTGTGAACCACGGCGCCAAGTTATAGCATATTTTAATGCGGTATCAAAGGACTTTGTTACTTAAGTTTCAAATATACATTCACATATTTTCAAGTCTGCAAATGTAGTTGTAAACATTTAATCGATTTGTCCATTTCAAAATTTCAAGTTAGTAATAAATTACACAAACAGATAAGTTTAATGTTTTTTTTTTTTGTTTTTTTCTAGTAAAATTCCACAACTTACATAAAATAATTTAGCAACTATATTCCAAAAATGCTTTTGAACAGATATAAGATTTTTACCATTTTAACATATTTTCCATATATATATATATATATATATATATATGTATATATATACTGCGTGTGTGTTTGTGTGCTGTTGAATTCAAATATAATGTTATTTCATACCAGGCGCACATTTTACTGTCCCAGAGAAAGGATTTAGTCGAATGATGGCAAAGCAAAGGCGTTCTTGTGGTGTATCAAATTTTTCTCAGTTAGCAAAATGTGTGTCGAAATTAAACACAGATTTGTTAAACATTATTTAAACATGCATTTTGTTTACTGAAACAAATATTTTTCTCCGCAACTCAGGTGAACGTCAGTACAAATATTACGTACATGACAACTACTTTAAGGGGTAAAAATACAACTAAACTATCTATATTATATACTTATATGTAACAATCTCTCCAAAGTATGGACATGAACTTAAAACGATATGTTTTGATAGGGTAGTCATCTGCATTTCATAACGTCGTTACACGGATAACAAGCAAATAGTAACTTTTAATCCCACATCCAGTAATATATTTTATTTCTTTGTACAAACTAATTCTTCTAAAGCACCCATTTATTTAAGCGTATTTCCATGCTGGATAATTTAAAAAGCCACTTTTGCAAAAAAAAAAACACATTTCATTATGCGAGACTATCATAATTATTACTCTAATCGTGTGCAATTAAAATTAGTGATGTAATAAATATTTTTAATAATTGATTTTATCAATATACATTCCAGGCATTAAAGATATCATTTTATAACGGAAATTAATAAACACAGAATTAATAATTAAACACATTTTTATCACTAATACCAATATTTTCTAACACACGATCATAATAATTATTATGATTGCCTAACCTGACGACGGAATAGTGCAAAATGTGCATCTTGAAGCATCCAAAATGGAAAAAGTTTATATTTAATTAAACATATACTTTCATTACCTGATTTCTAAATCGTTTAAATAGGTTAATTCAGGTAAAATATTTTACAGTAGTGCGCATTCTTCTTTCAAACGCAATATAAATCGTACTTTTCTGACAAGTTCGGTAATGTGTGCACTACATTTAATGAACACTGCAATTAGCACAGTTAGGTGCAGTACTCCATTATAAGCTACTCTCCTTCTATCTTAATTCTCCAGACCTTAATCCGACGAGGGGGGCCGCGGTGGCTGAGCGGTTAGACGACTCGCCTTCCACCACGGCGAACCGGGTTCATTCCCCAGCAGGTCACACCGGATTTTCGCAAGTGGGAATCGTGCCGGACGATGCCGCTGGTCAGCGGGTCTTCTCGGGTATCTCCCGTTTCCCCCGTCCTTGCATCCGGCCCTGCTCCATCATCACTTTAATTCACCCTCATCGGCTCTCAAGGCCTCGTTGCTAAGAGCTGCCCAAATCTCTCAACTCAACCACTCGCAACTTAATCCGACGAGTGGGGACACACATACTGGTGAGATGATTTGTTCAAGAGATTTTTTCCTTAAGATGGGTGCTCTCCGCAAACAGCTAGATGTCTAACCTTTCGAGACGTAGACAATTTGGGGATTGCTGTAGAAAAGTCATTTTAGGATCTTGGGCGTACTTAAACTGTGTACTTACGTTGGTTTAGTTAGTATGCCTACGTAACCATAAGCCATTAAGCATGCTCAATGAAATACATAAAACTTTAAGCTGTTTGTTCATATACCACGTTTTTATATATCATGGGGACAAACTTCGGAAGGAAATTCCTTACGAAAATGTATGTACAACTTATCCCCTAAAGTGATTACGCAACAACTCCGTGAATGGTGTTTTGTATAAAGGAGATCTCACACCTCTAAAAACGCGGTCGGTAATATCATCCATCCCTCTTCCTTTCGGAAATGGCTGTTGGCACCCTGCGTTTGCATCAAACTTTGTAACACTGCTTTCTAAGCGATTTTTAAAGACAGCCTGTGAATCAGCGCTTCTAAATTAACAAAGAAGGTCTTCTTGTCGGAACACTCTAAGGTGAACTTTTGCGAGATGATTCTTGTTGAACATTCAAAACAGAACGTGTGTTGCATACGAGGTAGGCAAACCACAAAACAGAGTAACGGAATTTAAATGAGGATTTTTCAGGGGCGCACGGCTCCGTTAATAATAACTTGACGAGAAAAGTGGTGGTCTTATATTTTCGTCAGGAATACACTGGCGAGTTCGTTGCCATGTTTCAGAAACACGTTGTGTATATAAGCTAGAAGACTGCAGTTTTGGCTGAGCGGACACCATGGCATGGAAAAGAACAGGAACCACCTTCATTTCACGCCGTGCCGCTTAGTGGCCCTGCAGTGTTCAGTGCGGACACTTACCGCACAAGGACGGCAAGTGTCTTAACACTGTTAACTGAATTGCGAGCTCAATTCCAGCCGGCAGATTGCTTTTCCCCGCAGGTTACCCCAGCGTCTGGCAACCCCTCTGGCGCCACGTGGATAGGGGAAGACAGCGCAAATCGCAAACTCACCACTGTTCACATCATGCATATTAACTAGCCGGCGTGTGTGTGTGTGGAGAAAAATGGGGGTGGCTATATCGCCCCTCGTACACTCCATCATGACGTCACGCTTATTGCCATTTAACAAGCCAGCGTCAATAAGGGTCAATGGAAGCCAGCATGGTAGATTGATGAAAAAAGAGGGGGGGGGGGGCGCAGGAGAACTCAAACCCGTGACACAGTAGATACGTACGCTGAGCCGAAACTACGTGGCGGTTACTTTGATGTGGGCGTGCACGTTCGAAGATGGCTGCGCGAGGATCTGGGAACGGACCTTGTGTCTGATTGGCTACTGCATGCTGCAAAGTGTTTCCTATTGGCTGGGCTGCCGGGTGGCGAATAAGTTACCAGGCGCTGGTTGGTGAACGGGGTTCCAACATGTTGCTGACTAGTGTCATTTTGCATGCGTGTGCTACTGGAGTTCGCTGTATAAGCCGTTGTTTTACATCTGTATTCTTAGTACTCTGTGTCCGCGCTGTCATCCATTTACTGCAAAAATTCATATCGGGAGAACTCGCCGCGCTCAAAATCGAAAACATCGAAAACAGTTCGAGCAAACGGCCGCTGATTGATTTCACTTTCAGAATGAGATTACTGGATGTTTCTTTCATTCCTATATAGGTTACATCGTTCGTAAGCCATCTTTGAGTCAACAGATTGCCGTGCGATTTTACTTGTCTGACGGAAATTTTTCACGAGCAGGGACGCGATTTTAACGGCACTGTCCACAGACTCAGAGAGCTACTGTATTGTGTTCCATGGGGGGCTAGGGGATTCTTCTGATTGTCCATTTATAGCTGTATAAGACAAATATTTTTTACCTCCAAAAGTTATGGAGTTAGAATGCCAACAAGAAAAGAATGATTCTTTACGGACTGGTGCAGACTATTCGACACCTGCGAAATTAAACCACGAAATGTACCCTATAACTTCGTATTTAGCAAGCTAATCAACAGAGTGCAAAATAATAAAAGTAAGTTGTTAACTTCTTAAAGGTATTTTATCAAGAAAGTCCTATCTTTATACGTAGATATTATGATAATCTACGCATTTCAATGCAGAGAGAGAATTTTAACTAAGCAGCAGGAGCTGTTCCATTTTGTAATGTTGGCTATTCTGAAGCATCATTTCAGTGAGCGTTCTTCTCTATTCCGTGTCCATTCTCGCAGCAGTGGATAAAAAACAACGCTTAATTTTTCAGGAACTATATTCGCCGCTTGCATGGGAGAGTAATGTTATTTATAGAGTAGTTTTTGCGTGGTAAGAAAGTGTAGTGAATTGTACTGTATAGTATTGCATTGAAGGGCTTACGTACTGTTGCCGCACAGTGATGTCTATTATCAAGTAATTTCTTGAACTGACACGAATTCTATGTAAAATGTCTTCTGACATGTCATCTTTGTATTTGTTCCACAGGTCACGTGGATTCGATGGGAAGCATGTCGAAATGATGATAGCAAATAATGTGTGTATCTGACTTGGAGTTGCAGAAATAATTGCTTCTGCGATTGTCGTGTCCCAATGAGTATCGTTTTCAAGCAAATTGAGCTCTTGACATGCAGCACGAAATATTGGGCACACTATACCATTAACAGAAGCGTTCCATGTGTAATAATGTGGCATTTCCGAGTCCAGCCGTTCTCGAGTTATAAATGGTGTAACTAACCCGACTTTGTTATATATATATATATATAAAGGGGGGGGGGCAGAACTTGTTAGATTTATAATTTCTCAGTTCATGTCTGTGTTACCCACACCAAAAACTAATGTAGATATATTTATGCATAAAAATTCTTAACCGATAAACAGTATATACAAAGTCAAGCATTTTTCTTTTACTATATTTACCTGTCAGAATGAAAATTTCACGACTTCATGTATTTGTTGAACACTTGCAGCGCCTGAGTTTTCTGTTAATCATTTTCATCGCAGAATATTTCATGTTCAGCTATACATACATGAAAACGGAAAGTAAAACTGGCATCGCATGTGTAACTGCCCAACTTGGAAGTAATATAATGTATAATCACTTGGTGCAACCTCTTTGTTAAACTAAAAGTGGAAAATCTTAATTAAAGAACCAAGTGTGCTAGACAAATGTAGCCTTGATTACAACGCACTCCCTGCAATCATAAGGGTCNGGGGGGGGGGGGTCTAGAGAACGAAGAGTGTCAGACTGAGCGCCACTCTCCTTCAAACCAGGTACATAGCCACGTGACATACCTGCAAATACTGATTCATATACTGACTGTGACATTTGACAGTGAACATCATCACCTGTTATGTGGTTTTTAGGGACCATACACTCTTGCGGTGTATTGTAGTTGTAATTTAGTTACTTGTTTCCAGGCGCTGTTATAAGGACGAAAAATCACTAAGTTACTGTTGTTCAAAAAACAGTGATTCGCCCATCACGGACGCGAAGCGGTTATGCTAGGTTAGGAGAATTCGTAAACCATAATGTATAATCAAAAACTTACAACAGGTAGTTATTTTCCTGCCAGGATGTATCGTAATATTCTTAGTGCCAATTACGGTGTAGCTACGGACGATGATACTTTCTGTTGGAAAACTGTAAGTGTTGTTATATGCTGTTTAAGTTATATACTGTTCTTTGCTACAGTCTAGTTTCCGTAAAACTACACACTGTGTTTCGTATATTTACAAAAAAAATATGTTATTTTTTAAAATTAAGTTTTTGTGGACGGGAAAACAAGCATGTTTATTTAATTATATCTGTAGTTGTCTATATAGAACGCGAAGACCGGGCGTTATCATTATTATGTATTTCGGAGAATTGGTCTACTTTAACACACATTCCTTAATATCCTTTTTGAAAAAACCACGTTATCTGGCGAGAATATACAGCGATAATTAACGATGCGCTGAGATAAAATATTTTTGGAAGAGTGAAATGTAAAACCCTCCTTTTGGCTTACACGCGTGATACCATTTATAGGAAGCTCATTATATATTTCAAGGTGCACAATTCTCTCTTTCATGATGTTCTCTGCTACATGAGACCCACAAACAAACCTCAAAATCACTCCTCGACTGGGAAGAATGCCCTGTAAAATACTCTACAGCTTACACGAGACTCAATCCCAGTTTTAGGGAAGTGCGCGTGGACGTCGAAAACGTACGCTATAGTTATTGCTGTTAAGGTTTACATGTACCTGGAGCAGTTTTGCGCGTTCGAGGCCTAGAAGCGAGGAAACGATACGGGCGACACTAACACGCGCGTCTGGCGCCTCATCGCCTCTACGCGTAAGACGTGCAGTGTTTCCGTCGTTACGCTGTTATCTGCTAATTAAATCCGTAACATCGGGACTTCATTACACGCGATGTCCCACCGTTTTCGTTACAAACGCACACACATCTTCACGTGCTCGGCATTGTATCGCTGCAGCAGTAGTTCGCGTGCGTTTATAAGGAACACGGTGGGACCTAGGCAGTTGTAACAAGAGGGCCATTTTCGTTAATTAGGTCGTACTTCTCAAGGAAAGCATAAAATGTTCATAATTCCTGACGGTAAGAAAGTTGCATGTAATACGAGGGTGGCCACCTTTATTACTTTCATTACGAAGGGTATTAATGAGGGCTAGCTCATACGTTGAAGATCTAGATAACATACAATAATTTTTGGAGAGATGTAGTTTAATTTTACTTCGTTAACGATATTTTGCAAAAAATACGGTTCAAAATCTCGATTTTTGAGGGCTCATGCCTTGCTTAATATTCTGTGTCCCATATGTTTTCCTTTTACTTTTTGTTTTATCAAGAATCACTTCCCGAAGTTTATCGGTCTAATTGAAAATCAGCGTGTATAAACCGTGGCGTGCCTCTGTGTCATCAGCCTTGTACGACCATTAGTGCTGAATGCGTGTGACGACGATAGACGACGCAGTGGGCGACTATCCCCCACGGCAAATACTCGGCTCAACCAGCTGGATTGTAGGGCAGTGAGGCTTGCTTCGTGGGTGACGAACATGTGGCTATATTTGTAAACAATGGTTGAAGATTGAGTGACTACAGGTAGTACAAAAACAGTGATTAGGACTTTATTGTAACTGAGATTAGCATGATAATCGCGTTCACTGATAAAAATAGCAAGTGTTCATACTAGGAATAGGCTAACGCATCTTGGAAATAATAAGTGTGTNATTCATACGTCAAACAAGTGAAACCGCGAAATTGTTACCAACGTATATATTGTTTCAAGACGCCTTGGTGGGGGGGGGGGGGCGTATCTGAGTTCGTGAGGGATGGAGATCTTAATAAAAATATGAGCAAATTTGATTTTTAATTTATTCTCACAGCTATTATTTACAGCATTAAAAAATCTGTCTCCACTACTACTCTTCTTATTTAACAGTGAGCACAATATTTAATGTACATTTCAACTCTAATTAACGCCCTTCTTAATTGTCTCAGTTTGGTTACAATCAATTAACTGATATGCCACCATTTGTAATGTCTTTCACTAACGCATCTAGTCCAATAGTCCAGCCTGCCAGCCGCACTCTTCTCTGCTTGATACTCGCAGTCGCAGATTTCCCTTCCGCTGGTCGCTGCTCGTCTTCTATCGTTCGGAACTCATTCACTCATCAACTCCTCGGCTCAGTTTTTTTTTCCTAACCTACTTTAAAACTATGTGTTATTTGGGCCCGCGGTAGGTACGAGGGATTAATGCGTCTCAAGGCGGAGCCTCATACGCTTAAAGGACAGGGAATTTCGTGCATCGTAGCGAAGAGGGATATTTGGCAGCCATGGCCGAGTTGAGGTCATGGACTACATCCCTAAGGGGGCGTATAGCAAAGCTACAGTTAAAGAAGGGAGGGGGGAAAAAACCGGCATAGACACCGTAAAAAACCCTCTCGACAGGAAAGAAGTTCAAAACTCATCATGCATTAAAAAATGCTTAAGGAGACAGCAGGTTAAGGGTAACATGCTTTTTAATGCTGGGTATGAAACTCTAGAAGAGAAAGTGGCTGTGGGCGCAAGCGCCCTTGGGGTATATAACTGCAGTCAATATTTCTGCGCAGGCTCGGAGGCCTGCCACACTTTTATATCGTTCTTCCTGGCCACCTGGAAGGTTCAACGCACCCCGAGTCGCGCTGAGAGAACGAGGTCAATAATCTAGAGCATTCTAAGAGATAAACGCCAAAATCAATACAACCAGGGTCAGCAGCAAGAATAATTACGTGTCGGCTGGCTTTCTGTAACAGATACGCGGCCACCAGCCTATCGCTCTCCTGTTCATTCAAAACCATCCTTTGACTTGTCGCCACCGCTATCATACAACAACGAGAGCGTAACAATACTAAGACGTCCATCCCTCACGAACCTGGATGCGCCCTAGGCGATGTTACAATATGCCCTTACAAAACATGTACACATGTTTCCTTCATACGTAAATGAGGTATAAAAGTAGTGATTTAATGGCAATATGGTAAATGCCCTAGCATTTAAGTTCGCGCTAATTTTAAAGAATTGAATGGACAAGGTATCATTGAAGCCATGACTCACGAAGGAGAACGGAGGGGAAGAAAACTTATCTTAATAGTCGTCATCATGCCATTCAAATTAATACCGAACATTTACTTTAAATGTAGAACCCGTAACATTATATTATATGTCCATTATTACACGGTGAGTTACCACAGCAAGAAAAAAAGTAAAATATTTGCGAGCTAGCACATTATATTAAATATGTCCGATCTGTACGAAATCGCAGAGAATGAGTATTTTTTTCAAGTGCACGATCACTATGCGCAATCACTAATCACCAGCTACTAAAATCTCCGTAGTCTGACAACTTTCTTAGAGTACTTCACCTTCGGCATTAGGCCACACAGTCATCCACAGAACGCTAAAAGTCGTTGGTACCCCCTGATTGCAGTGGGCTGCGAACCGCTCTGTCCCTCAAATTCTGAGTCATGTCCAAACTGACGCCGGTTAGACCTCACCACACGAGCGAGCACTGACACCGGACATGTCGTAAAGTACACGGCAGTCGCAAACAAAACTTCGCACGCGGGAAAAAGCCTTTACACATTGTGCGTGTTTGTTTGGTTGCAATCCACGAATAACATAATCGTAGATATGCATCGATACCAGAGCTGCATATGATTAATGGACATTGTTCCGAGCGGCCGGGGGAGGTACAAGCTTTTGTATGGGCGGTGCGAGTGATTTAGTCGTGCGGCCATATCGCGTGCCGCCCGAAACAATGGGCAGAGCGCGCTGTAATGTACACTCGCGGACACAGAACGCGAGACTTTGCCTTCTGACCGCTCGAGCACTTGAGACAATAGGTGGAGCGCGAGCTGCAATTGGTACGAGGGGACGAGATGAGTTGCACAGTGTACACCCGCGGACACAGAACGCGAAACCTTACCTCGTGACCGCTCCCACACTTGGGGCAATAGGAGGAACAAGTCCTGCAGATGGCACAAAACGAGCTACACTGAAAAAAAAAACCTAGTAAACCTGCCTAATATTGTGTAGA
>NQII01004182.1:32836-101822 GCA_002778355.1 Clitarchus hookeri
CCAATTTGAGAAAGGGTTGCACGTCTGTCACGTTTAATGATTCTCGTCAGTCGTCGTTTGTCCCGTTCTTTCGCGACCTTTTTCCGGCCACAGCGATGTCAAACATTTGATGTTTTACCGGATTCCCGATATTCACAGTACACTCGTGAAATGGTCGTACGCGAACATCCTAATTTATCGCTACCTCGGAGATTCTATGTCCCATCTCTCGTGCGCCGACTATAACACCACGTTCAAACTCCCTTAAATCTTGATAACCTGCCATTGTAGCAGCAGTAACCGATCTAGCTGCCGACCGCATCGCGTTACTGTGATTGGTTCCATACCTCCGTTATTTGCATACGCACGCCTATACCAGTTTTTTCGACTCTTCAGTGTATAATGTACAGCCACGGACACAGAACGAGAGACCTTATCTCCTGACCGCCCCCGTGCTTATGACAATAGGAGTAGCGCTAGCTAGCTTCATTTGGAACAACAGAACGAGGCAAGCTGCCAGGTACAGGCGTGGATACAGAACGCAAGACCTTACCTTCTTACGCACTGGATTATATAGCACAGACTAGTAACGCGTATTTTTTCAACGTCACCGTCCGCACGAGAGCTATCTGGTAGCCACCACTGGCATGTCGCCCGTCATGCACATGCGCAAGTACTGTAATCACGCCACACACCTCATGCAAGGGTTGGGTCATAAAATACAACGGGAAGATGTGCAAATGCTCTCAGATTTGCAAGACCGAATTGTAAATATAACTTACACATACAGACTTTATACAAAAATGTATAGGAAAGTAATTATTTCTGTATTTCAATCGTTATTTCTACCCTGTAGTTGCCCATGAAAGTTAGGTTAGGACTACATTTCAGTTACATCGGTGTGTGTGATAAATAAATCGTCGGTTCCACTGTAGCATTTAAACATTTAAAAATTTTGCAATTAAGACGAAAGCCTACTGGTCTTACCGAAAGTTCAAGGAAACTATTATATTTAATTAATATACTTTAAAACCTTATCGTTAATTGTTCGGAACTCGATTACTAGTTTGATTACTGTTTCTTTGTAATTGTTCAAAGCTATAAAAAAAANTTATCGTTAATTGTTCGGAACTCGATTACTAGTTTGATTACTGTTTCTTT
Source organism: Clitarchus hookeri (assembly GCA_002778355.1). NCBI lineage: Eukaryota > Metazoa > Arthropoda > Insecta > Phasmatodea > Phasmatidae > Clitarchus > Clitarchus hookeri. Next base: position 33,977 of record NQII01004182.1, read on the forward strand.
GTAATTGTTCAAAGCTATAAAAAAAATTGTGGAAATATTACCCAATGTTTATTAGTTTTCAATTTTTTTTTTTTTAAACAAAAGACATTTTTTCAAATTTATTATATTTGCGGAGATGTGTGCAGTACAATCTAAGTTTATAATTTTTATCGGGAGAAATNACATTTTTTCAAATTTATTATATTTGCGGAGATGTGTGCAGTACAATCTAAGTTTATAATTTTTATCGGGAGAAATACAAACACCGACGGGATATTTATAACCACAGTAGAGCAACCAAATTTGATTCTACGAGAAATAATCACGACATTTATAACTTCAAAAATAATCTTAAAGCATGCCACAAACTAGCAATATGTGATAATGGACGACTCGAACACGACTAAGTCACCGAAGCCGGAGTTGTGTCAAGAGGCACTTAAAAATAAGGTTTTCAACGATTAATTACAAGGACAGCATGTATGCTAATTAAATATACTACTGTTCTTAAACTTTAGGTAGGAGCCGTATGTACAATATTTTTAAATGTTGCTATCAAAAATTATTTATTTGCCATTTTGAAGCTGTAATTCGAGAGAAACACTGATGAAAGTAATTGGAACTACGCGCCTTCGAGACTGCAAACTTGTGCTTGGCAGCTTCTTTAGAAACAATATTTCGATCACTCTTTGTATCAGCTAATACTGAAGAGACGAAGACAGAAAATTATGAAAACAAAAAGAGTGCATTCAGGTCGTTTTGTCTCCGCCGCGCGTGAACTAAACATATCGGACCGGGTCTTTGTATTATATGAAAATCGTTTCCCGCCAAGCGAGTATTGCCAGGTGACGTCAAAAGACGGCGACAAATCACAGAGTTAACCTACTTTAAAACAACAGGATTTATAACACTGTTAAAAAATTATTTTTAACGTTTTACGCCGTATTTTTTAATTCTGCTTTGAGAACAATTAGTAATTTTTTTTTAATATTTGTAATGTATTTGGTAAAATACCATATTTGAGGAGCGCTAGCTGCGAGTCTTGAACAATTATGTACACCAGTGGACACAGAACGCGAGACCTCGCCTCCTGACAGCTTCCANCGCTAGCTGCGAGTCTTGAACAATTATGTACACCAGTGGACACAGAACGCGAGACCTCGCCTCCTGACAGCTTCCATGCTTGGGACAATAGGAGCGAGAGATGCACCCGGAACAAAGGTACGATGCGCGCTGCGATGTACACCCGTGGACACAGAACGCGAGACCTCACCTCCTGACAGCTTCCGTGCTTGGGACAATAGGAGCGAGAGATGCACCTGGAACAAAGGTACGATGCGCGCTGCGATGTACGCCCGTGGACACAACGCGAGACCTCGCCTCCTGACAGCTTCCGTGCTTGGGACAATAGAAGGCAAGAATGATGCGTCTGGAACAACGGCACGAGGCAATCAGCGAGGTAGAGACGTGAGCGCTAAAATGTTCATTATACTTCTGCCCTTTTTTGCAAAAACGAATCTATAACAAGNCAGCGAGGTAGAGACGTGAGCGCTAAAATGTTCATTATACTTCTGCCCTTTTTTGCAAAAACGAATCTATAACAAGATAGCCACAAACAGGATGGAAGTTGTCTTTCCTAAAAAGGAAAGTTAAAACCCCGGTAGACAGGCGAAAGACTTATCAACGGTCGTATATATTATGTTAAATTTATACTTACCACACACTGTTTTCAACATCGCCTTTTAAAGCCACATAGAACAGAGACGTACACAACATTTAATTTACGTTTAACTTGGCAACGCTTCAGATTTGTACGCCATGTATTGGTGCCCGGCATCCGTGTTCAATTATAACTGGACCTAACAACTTTATGTGAGAATAACGTTAGACTGGAATAACTCCAGATGGTAGTCATGTAAGCATTCAGCGGAGAATACCAAGTCGATAAGAAAGAAGAAATTACGTATTTACCTTGGGAGATCCCCGATTATGGGGTCTTTTACTTCTCAAGTTCCCCTGTAATCGCATGGTATTACGTTCCTTAAGCAGTGACATGTTTATTTCGGCAAGGAGCGCAGGCCGTTAAAGGAAAATTTATAGTTTTGTGAACCGCTACTTGACGCAAGTGAAACCAGGATCTACCGCCGCATCTTTTGCAGTTTATCGCCAAGCTATTTAATGGCCGTGACATGGCTGCTTTGACTTTACTCAGATGTAGCTGTGCGTCTGGAAGTACTCTACTTAATACACGCAGAGCTGAGAACTTGAAAGCACGCGTGCCTACACGTACGCACACATCTCCCACGACCAGGCTGGCTGCACCAACACAGCTAAGAAGTTCATCCCAAATATCTTCCGAACCGCTGAAGGTATCCAAAGTTTGATTTCGAATTCGTAAATGGCACTAAGTGGATCATAAGACACCGTCTTTGACTGTTACGAGATGTAATTAAGTACTGAGATACCGATATCAACTTTGGTTTTTTAATGGGTATATTATCATTTCTCCCAAAAGCATGGCATGTTATTAAGCGGCGAGTTCAGCGACGTGATTATTTTGGAAATTTGATGAGCACTTTTTGAGAAATAAGGGAATATTCATAGGTGTGTGCATTTGACTGTAGCTGTGGAGAGGTAGGTGCACCACCTGCTGGGAGATGTCCAGACGAGAGTTACTACACGTACTGTACCTCGCTGCACACAGATAAACGTGCTCCGTACATTGCAAATTACGATGTACTACAAGGTTTCGACACTGGTGGGGACAGCGAAGCAGACACCATTGCTTGGTGAATTAATTGTAATCAAGCTATGAACATCACATTAAACCCACGCTTTATTTGTTTGCAACATCAACAACAACGCCAACAAACAACCTACCNCCATATCTCAAAAAGTGCTTGTCTTTTCAAAATAATCACGTCATTGAACTCGCCGCTTAAGAGCATGTTATACTATCAGAAAAAGTGGTTCTATTTCCATAAAAAAAAAAATCAAAGTTGTTATCGACATGTTAGTACTTAATAACATCTCTGAACATAAAGTACATAGACGGTGTCTTAAGAGCCACGTACTGCCATTTACGAATTCTAAATTAGACTTTTCAACGCCTTCAGCGGTTCGGAAGATATTTGGGGTGAACATCATAAATTAATAACCCAGTATATGAAGTATGTACTGTAAAATGTTTTAAAACCAAACTTTTATTAAAAATACTAAAATATAAAAATAATGTTGATATAGAAAAAATTCTTTAAAAAAAAAATAAAAGCTCCTTGGCGGGAAGCCAGCAGTCCTGCGACCGCGACCTCGTATCGACTAAGTACGTAATACTTCTGCGCAATATTGCCAATCACAAAAGTGCAAAGAAAAAAAAAAAGAGTAACGTTCTGAACATTCAGCTTACTCCCCCGTCTCCACAAATTTTCGCTGTAATCATAAATAGTAAAATGACTGATCTATTTTACAATCGGATCAAAAATTTTTAATTCTTATTAGGTATACAAAACTCGCCTCAAATTAAACTACTATGAATTACTATACGAAAGNGATCAAAAATTTTTAATTCTTATTAGGTATACAAAACTCGCCTCAAATTAAACTACTATGAATTACTATACGAAAGTGCCAATGATGAGTAAACTTCATTTGTCGTATCTACTTTTTTTTCGGCCGTGAAACACATGGGCTTTTTTTAAGATATATAATCTGGTAAACTTCTATCTGAGATGCAAAGAAGGGTGCTCGGAAATACTGTAGAGCAATACGAACTATGACATACGAACTGTTTTCCCGGACCCTCCGCCTATTTATGTCTTTCCTGAAGTTAACTAACCGTTGTAACACGCAGCACTGAGTACTTTTCAAAACACACATATTAAATACACAAAAGGATACGCCATATGAGAGGACGTCCTAATTTACCTCCCTCTACGAATCTGGGAGACCGCGGTGGTGTAGTGGTTAGACTACTCGCCTCCCACCTAGGCGAACCGGGCTCGATTCCCGGTGGGGACGCTCCCGGATTTTCGCACGTAGGAACNGATCAAAAATTTTTAATTCTTATTAGGTATACAAAACTCGCCTCAAATTAAACTACTATGAATTACTATACGAAAATGCCAATGATGAGTAAACTTCATTTGTCGTATCTACTTTTTTTTCGGCCGTGAAACACATGGGCTTTTTTTAAGATATATAATCTGGTAAACTTCTATCTGAGATGCAAAGAAGGGTGCTCGGAAATACTGTAGAGCAATACGAACTATGGCATACGAACTGTTTTCCCGGACCCTCCACCTATTTATGTCTTTCCTGAAGTTAACTAACCGTTGTAACAACACGCAGCACTGAGTACTTTTCAAAACACACATATTAAATACACAAAAGGATACGCCATATGAGAGGACGTCCTAATTTACCTCCCTCTACGAATCTGGGAGACCGCGGTGGTGTAGTGGTTGGACTACTCGCCTCCCACCTAGGCGAACCGGGCTCGATTCCCGGTGGGGACGCTCCCGGATTTTCGCACGTAGGAACCGTAACGGACGATGCCACTGGTCAGCGTGTTTCCTCGGGGATCTCCCGTCTCCCTAGGCCTTGCATTCCGGCGCTGCTTCATACTCACCTCGCAGGCTCTCAAAACCTCGCTGTTAAGAGCCACCCAAACCTCTCCATTCCAAACTGTAATTTCGAGTAAACATTATATTTTTGGAGACACATTTCAGATTCTCATAATAATTTGATAATAACTAACATATTTGACTGGCTGACTAACGCCCAGTTGCACCAATAAATGTCCTAAACCGAGATCTTTAGATCCTAGTTAACACATGATCTTCAGTTGGATCCGAGTTCCAGCGTACAGCGTTGCACTGACGCGACTGGCAGAGTTCCGATCGTACTTCTCCTGATCTGCTGTCATTTTGTGACGTCTTGTTGCAACTGTTTATTTTGAAGTTAGGAGAGAGTTAATGAGTTTGTGTGGACATTATTTCATAACAATAGTATTTGTTTTATGTGTATAACCTGGTTGAATGCATTGCAGAATTTCGCGAGGTAAGTAAATTATATGTAAAGGAAAAAGAACTTGTCAGTTTTCAATGCCGTTTTGTGTTTGATTGGTAGCTTACTTTACAAACACACTTTTCGATATTTTTAATACCAATATTTTGAAGAACATAGTACACAGAAAACTAGATGCTACGATTTTCATATGTTTCCAGTAAAGTAGTAGTTGTACGAATATTACTGAATAATCTTCTTTAAGTGTGTAAAATGTTAACATTTACAAAAACATTGGGTATAATAGTATATGTCGGTAGGTTTTCAAACTGCATTTGTCAACGAAGTCTGCACTTTCGCAAGTAAACATTTCGACTTGATATTCACTTTCGAAATGGCTCGTCCGGAAAACGAGACCATTTTATGATATTCTGAATGGTTGTTCCAGTTTTCCGTTGTGTCTGATCGGAATGATAAACGTAAATTTTGTTAACACTTTTTGAATTAAGGAAATGCATTAATATTAAGCCTTTGTTATATTTGTATATAATTATACACTAAAGGGTATAAAAAAACTGGTATAGGCGTGCGTATGCAAATAACAGAGGTATGGAACCAATCACAGTAACGCGATGCGGTCGGCAGCGCCTATATAAGACAACAAGCGTCTGGCAAAGTTGCTAGATGGGTTACTGCTGCTACAATGGCAAGTTATCGAGATTTAAGTGAGTTTGAACGTGGTGTTATAGTCGGCGCACGAGAGATGGGACATAGCATCTCCGAGGTAGCGATAACATTTGGAAGTTCGCGTACGACCATTTCACGAGTGCACCGTGAATATCGGGAATCCGGTAAAACATCGCATCTACGACATCCCTGCGGCCGGAAAAAGATCGTGAAAGAACGGGAAAAACGACGACTGACGAGAATCATTAAACGTGACAGACGTGCAACTCTTTCTCAAATTGGCGCAGATTGGATTTGTGGACTGCCCTGCAGGATTCATGGTGTGAATTGCCTCCTGCATACCTTCAGACATAAGTCGAGTCCATGCCACGTCGTTTGCGGCACTTCTGCGTGATCGGGGGGCCCTACACGATATTAGACAGGTGTACCAGTTTTTTTGGCTCTTCAGTGTATTTTACAACAGTTTAACAGTCGTCAAATACATATTTGAGCAATTTAAATAATGCGAAGTTCCTTCCCGGTAAATAAATATATTTACCAGTGCTTTTAGACACTACTCTGATGTTGTATCAAGTCTTTGAACCACCATATTCGGCGGTACGAAATTAACCCCTTAATATGCACATTAATTTTTCGTTTCAGGTTTTGCGAAAGAACTAATTTTAGGTGTGAAGAGTACTTACGAGTTTCTTAAGAAACGTCACTTTGAAACCTGTGGGAAGGGTTTCAACAGATCCATGGCACAAGAAGCAACCAATAGCATTAAGCAGGAAAAGGCAATGTGCATATCGGCGGTGGGTTCTGGACTTGCGCGGCACCTAACATGGTTTCGCTTATTCTGCGACATGTAAGACGTGACGAGTACACTCAGGGTCATAGTGTTACATGTCGCTGGTCCGCGCCGCTGACCTTGACCCGCCCGTGCGAGCGAGCGGAGAGGACAGAGTGCCGTGGTATGATAATGGGCGGCAAGTCAATGGGATGTTTGAATGACAGTTGAGCGATAATCCTACCACCACTTTGAGTTATGGAAGCATTCTGCCGCGGTAACCCTTTGTCAGCTCACCGCTACCGACGTTGGGTATCGGGTGTCTTTGACACATCTGAATAATGCTCTGGATTCCTGACCTAGCTTCTCTCAGTTAGACTCGGGGTGCGGCGAACGTTCCAGGTCAAGGCCAGCGGCTTTAAAAGGCTTGTGGGGCCTCGGGGCCGGCAGTTGTTGAATGGATGAAGTGGCCGGAGTTTCAGCGACGAGCTAGAAGAGAAGCGTGCGGCGAGAGAAGTGACCAGCGGAAGGGAAATCTGCGACTGCGAGCATCAGAGAGGTGAAGGGTGCGACTGGCAGGCTGGACTATTGGACTGGATGCGTGAGTGAAAGACATTACAAATGGTGGCGATAGATAGACTGAACATGATTTAATAATGAGTATGAGTTAATTGACAATAACCAAACCTAGACATAAAGAAGGACGTTAATTATAGTTGAAAAAGAAATTACATAAAAAGAGCAATAGTGGAGAGAGATAATTTAATGCGGTAAATAATAGCAGTGAAAATAAATTAAAAATCACATTTATTTATTTTATTTATAGCAAGACCTCCATCCCTCACGAACTCAGACATGCCCCTCAGGCGTCCTTGTAACAATAGGTGTTTATTTCATCTTGATCTTCAGTTATGCTTTGAACTCAACGGTGCAACAGTATTCTGCGATCAACCATTTTTAGACTTTTTTTTTCTCAATTGTTTTGAAATAAAATTTAAACCTTTAAAACAAACATACTAATTTAAATTACTTAAATGAATGTTCCAAGTATATAAAACCTAGTTTCAATATCACATATACATTATTACTTGCCTGCGTGCAAGTTCAGCAGAAATTGGTTACATACATGGTTTCGTAGATATAACAAATCACAGTTATAATGTTTATATGGCTACCATTTCGGAAATACGTTTCTGTCACATTTAGAACATGTAAGTTTATATGGTATAACATAGTACAACATAACTGCCAAATTTGTTAGAAATATGTTAATTTTTTCGGAGATATAGCACAAGAACTTTGAATTTCACAGGGAGCTATATTATACATTGACGAATAAAAGAGGCTATGTACTGACACATCTTGTGCATACAAAAGACACTTCAACAAACCAAGTTTAGTTAAAATTAGCTAAACGGTTTGGTGGATGTAGCAAAAGAACTTAAAATATTTATGAGAATGCCATTTTGAAAATAACTGAATCATCCATTTAAATCACATACGTTTACGTGGCCTATCATAGTATTGGGTACTTACATGTCAAATGCTATGGAGACCGGTCAAGTAATTTCCGAAATGTAACATGAAAGATTATTTAAATGTCATGTGCTATCTTCCAAAATGGGGGACTAACAACAATATACATTTCCAGATACAATGCTTACATGATACACTGTACATACAAAATTTGGTTTAAATTGGTTAAACGGTTCCCAAAATAAAACATAGCACCTCGAATATTAAACTGTCTGCCATTTTGCAAGCAAGTACCCGACGTTGTCGAAAACTATAAAAGTCGGATGTGTACCGAATTTGGTGAAATTCTGTAACCCATTCAAAAGTTTCTAGGGCACACACACGCAGATAATCTATGCAATATGATCTAACACTCCTAAAATATAATTTAATTATGCATTAATTAGCGTAAAACACCAGAAGGCCTTATACGGTAGATTAGCAATCCGCATAACACAACAAAACATTTCGGACAACATATTTAAATGCACAAATAAGATTCCGACCAACCCTTTTTTTGTGAAAACGGTTTGGCATCAGCACCCAATTTCCTATGGTTTGTACTCAGTCGTTCAATAACGTACTATGGGTATATTTATTTAATTATTTAAGTATTGTTTTTATTTTTCTCCAACTTTATTTATTAGTGGAAAAGCTGATCGTTAAAGCCAACTTAAATCAAGATAAAAGCTAGTGTTAAAAATATGTGAATTCTTCTTGTCTTACTAATTATGACCAGGCTAATTAAAAATAGTGATATTTTAATTCCAAAAGTTTTCTTGCAATTCTATAGCAAATAATTTAATTAATTAAATAATTTTTCAAACTTGTTTGTAGTGTGTAATTTTCTGCAGTAATTTTGATCATAAATATAATATTCCATGTGTTACTTTGATAATGTTTTGCTCCATATCTGTATCGTCCAGCCAGTCTTCGAGAGTTTTCAGAAACAAGTACAAAGGTAAGAAACTGTCTTCCAGTTGTGTTCATTCCCCGTCAGTGCGCCTTGACGAGCCGGCCAGAAAGCAAAGTTGTGCAGTGCCATAACTCAGTGTGCACGAATAAATAATTTATCTTGATCCAGATGTTTCTTAGGCAGATGTGTTGACAGTCGCAACTATATCTCACAGCTGTAGTATACCATAATAAGCATTTTCTATACAAAACACATTTCAAGAATACTTTGCACAACCTGTAATTTGGTTGCTTGTACGTGGCCAACCAAAGGCGAGACACGCCTTATCCCCCCTGCTTCCGTTGCCTTAATGGGTAATGCAGAGTATAAGAGTTTTCCATAGTAGTTTGTAAGATAGTGTCCATTTTCATCCCATACTTCCTTGGGCTGTGAGCAACCCAGTGAATCACTAACCTCGGTTGTGCAAAACATTTCTGAGGAGTGTAGTTACAAAGTAACGTTAATACTTAATACTTCTCTGGGGCAAATATAGGATATATCACAATTAAGGCCAAACAAAAACTTTTATACACGGANCCTGCTTCCGTTGCCTTAATGGGTAATGCAGAGTATAAGAGTTTTCCATAGTAGTTTGTAAGATAGTGTCCATTTTCATCCCATACTTCCTTGGGCTGTGAGCAACCCAGTGAATCACTAACCTCGGTTGTGTTAATACTTAATACTTCTCTGGGGCAAATATAGGATATATCACAATTAAGGCCAAACAAAAACTTTTATACACGGAAGAATATAATGTATTATTTAGCTCCAGCTTAAAAGCGATCTCTTTGGAACACGAGCGCACCTGACGGTGGAAATTTTCCCAATGTCAAACTGTCATATAAGGCATCTTGTTTTGCTCCCAACCTGAATAGAATAAACCTTGGTGCAACTAAACCTACGCATAAAATAAATGGTTTTGCTAGCGAGCCTTAAACTCAGAACATCTCAAATCCGCTACAGAGAGACAGACTTATTTTCTTAAGGACCATGAAGATGATTATAAGTTAATTTAATCAAAACATTTAAGCTCATTACAAAATGGAAGTTTCAATTATAATAATGTACTGACAGCCTAACGCCATCAACACTGGGCCTAATGTTATGTGACTTTGACCTCAAAAACGATCACAACGTTAAAATTAAGCAGCGTTAGTTACCAGGAAAGGAACTGCCAGCTTTTTCCGATAAATTAATCCATAAGACTATTTTACGTAATAATAATCGGTGAGGAATATATTTGTGATTGTATTAATAATCATCACAGAATTTGATTCTAAATAGTCTCGCATACATTACGATTGACTTATATTTTTAAAATCTAAAACAAAGAAAAACATTNAGAATTTGATTCTAAATAGTCTCGCATACATTACGATTGACTTATATTTTTAAAATCTAAAACAAAGAAAAACATCTACGTGTTTCCCGTTTTTAGAATGGCCTGCATAACTTGGTTTTAAAATGTGATACATGACTAAGTCGCAGAAGAAGATCTTAAAAAGTAGCTCGCCAATTTGATAATAGTAATTAAAGTAGTGCTTATTTTGGATGTAAGACACATTTACTAATACCGAGAATCGTATTCTTCGGTGACACGTTAAACTTCAAACACATGTACCTTTGCAATTGNAATACCGAGAATCGTATTCTTCGGTGACACGTTAAACTTCAAACACATGTACCTTTGCAATTGGAACATACTTTATCTGACACGTCCTGGGTAACTCTGCGCCAGTAAAGGAACACTTCACAATTGTGTAGTCCAATACCGTGCAGTTCAGTAGAAAAAGGAGCGAATTAGCATATATGCAGCAGCCAATGGAGAACTGACGCCGGCTTGAGTATGTNCGGCTTGAGTATATACAGCACTGTGAAGTTTAGCCTGATGCCAAATAATAACGAGAATATGGCAGGCCTCTAATTATAATACAGCTTTCAAATATACCAAGTTCCTTACTAATTGCAAATCAGAAAAAATCTCTAATCTGTGTCCGTGTGAACAGAGTACGGCATTATGAGGTAGACGGTAACAAGATTAACATATTAAAAGAGTTGCCGAGAAAACTAGGTATCACATAATGTTACACTTTAGAAGAATCATAAAATAAACTGAGCTCGATACATTATTGGCTTGTAACAGTTATAATTACTAGATAAATTTTGAAAGGATATATACTTAATATCTTATTAAACGTCGACACCACCAGGAATGGCTATCATGTGAATTATCCAAGAAAGCGTTTTGCTGTTATGCATTATATATTTCGCAACAAATTTTGGACAAAAATAAAGTAGAGCAAACTTGGCGCAAGACGTAATAAGAGAAAAAGAGCATTTTAAATTGTTCTATTTGTTAGTATTCTATGTAAAGAATACTAGTTTATGCGGTACCACAAACTATTACTATCGCTACAATAGCAGTGTGTTTATAAGAATTGTTAAAATATTACACAGCACTATGCAGTTTCTGTATGGAAGACCTCATGAATAGCTGGAGTGATTACCGCGGAAGGGTGTGCCTGGCGCTCAGTTAGGTACTGCCAGTAAATCCTTGTATCTTGTTGGTCGGCGAGAATTAAGAGAGGGAGTGGAAAGTAAAGGCAAGAGACGGTAGCCTCTAGTCATCCGCGGGCGGACAAGCAGCAATCGGAGAAGTGGACACTCGGAGTAGTGGCCTAGTTGGCATCGGAGAACTGGACACTCGGAGAAGTGGCGGTCCCCCGCCTGAAACAGNAGAATTTGATTCTAAATAGTCTCGCATACATTACGATTGACTTATATTTTTAAAATCTAAAACAAAGAAAAACATTTACGTGTTTCCCGTTTTTAGAATGGCCTGCATAACTTGGTTTTAAAACGTGATACATGACTAAGTCGCAGAAGAAGATCTTAAAAAGTAGCTCGCCAATTTGATAATAGTAATTAAAGTAGTGCTTATTTTGGATGTAAGACACATTTACTAATACCGAGAATCGTAGAAAATTAATTAACGTATTGCAAAATAATACCCCTAGAAGTTCGTTTTATATATTATAATTAGAGACCTGCAAAATTCACGTTATTCTTCGGTGACACGTTAAACTTCAAACACATGTACCTTTGCAATTGGAACATACTTTATCTGACACGCCCCGGGTAACTCTGCGCCAGTAAAGGAACACTTCACAATTGTGTAGTCCAATCCCGTGCAGTTCAGTAGAAAAAGGAGCGAATTAGCATATATGCAGCAGCCAATGGAGAACCGACGCCGGCTTGAGTATATACAGCACTGTGAAGTTTAGCCTGATGCCAAATAATAACGAGAATATGGCAGGCCTCTAATTATAATACAGCTTTCAAATATACCAAGTTCCTTACTAATTGCAAATCAGAAAAAATCTCTAATCTGTGTCCGTGTGAACAGAGTACGGCATTATGAGGTAGACGGTAACAAGATTAACATATTAAAAGAGTTGCCGAGAAAACTAGGTATCACATAATGTTCCACTTTAGAAGAATCATAAAATAAACTGAGCTCGATACATTATTGGCTTGTAACAGTTATAATTACTAGATAAATTTTGAAAGGATATATACTTAATATCTTATTACACGTCGACACCACCAGGAATGGCTATCATGTGAATTATCCAAGAAAGCGTTTTGCTGTTATGCATTATATATTTCGCAACAAATTTTGGACAAAAATAAAGTAGAGCAAACTTGGCGCAAGACGTAATAAGAGAAAAAGAGCATTTTAAATTGTTCTATTTGTTAGTATTCTATGTAAAGAATACTAGTTTATGCGGTACCACAAACTATTACTATCGCTACAATAGCAGTGTGTTTATAAGAATTATAAAAATATTACACAGTACTATGCATTTTCTGTATGGAAGACCTCATGAATAGCTGGAGTGATTACCGCGGAAGGGTGTGCCTGGCGCCCAGTTAGGTACTGCCAGTAAATCCTTGTATCTTGTTGGTCGGCGAGAATTAAGAGAGGGAGTGGAAAGTAAAGGCAAGAGACGGTAGCCTCTAGTCATCCGCGGGCGGACAAGCAGCAATCGGAGAAGTAGACACTCGGAGTAGTGGCCTAGTTGGCATCGGAGAACTGGACACTCGGAGAAGTGGCGGTCCCCCGCCTGAAACAGNGACACTCGGAGTAGTGGCCTAGTTGGCATCGGAGAACTGGACACTCGGAGAAGTGGCGGTCCCCCGCCTGAAACAGCGAGAGGCGAAGCGAACGTGCGACGTGTCTGCGGAGGTGATCCTGGCGGCAACGCGAACAGCCACCAGGTGCGGGCGTGGTGGAGATGGGCAGGCAGTAGATATTGGGCCTCGATGTAAGCACGGCGGCCCAGCAGGAGGTAAAATTAGACCGGCCGCAGGATACAGCGCCTTCCGATACTGTCCAGGACACGACGTAACGCCCGCTTTCTTCCTGGATGCCTCTGGCAATGTTCTTGGTCAACAATGAGCGTTGCGCATTGTAGGCTATACCACGCCCGCGACAAACTGATGTGGCTACGCGGATGTACAACTTTAAGGGAATTCATTAAAAAGTAGTACACGCACTACAAAATTTGTCAGAGAAGTGTGATTCATACTGAATACGAATAAATAATGCATACTTAGGCTATATGTTGTAACACTACAAAACATGTACGTAGAATTAACCTATTTTAAAAGTTTTTAAAATGTAATATAGGTACATTACTAATCCATTCAGACCCAGTGTACACAACTATATACATTACACACGTGTCGGTAATTTTCTGTCTCTGCTGCACACTGCGGAGCTCCATGAAAAATGATCTTACCTGTTGGGGAAATGAATCGCAAACCGTTGTACTCGTCTAGGTCATAGTTGATTCATATTACTGTAGCCGAATTTATATTCCACAGCTCATTGGCTGTGACACTGAAATAAGTGTTGTGTTGACTTAAGTACAACACGTCTCATAAAATATTTTGTTTGCAACACCTGAAACCGTAAATTTAATTATGTCTGCAAATGTTAATTAAAATTAAAAGAAAATTCAATTTCGGATGATTAACGAAGATTTTTTTACAAAAAAGAAACTTTCAACAACTAAGACCAACAGAATAATTTATCTGATAGTATGTAATAAAATATTAATCATTACGTTTACAAATCTTTGNCAACAACTAAGACCAACAGAATAATTTATCTGATAGTATGTAATAAAATATTAATCATTACGTTTACAAATCTTTGCATTATTATTGATTTTATGCACATCCATTTCAGCAACGAAAACTATCATTTTTATGACGAAAATGAATGTAGGCTTACTTAACAAATATCACTAAAATGCTTACTTAGCATTACTACAAATATTTCCTTACATANCAACAACTAAGACCAACAGAATAATTTATCTGATAGTATGTAATAAAATATTAATCATTACGTTTACAAATCTTTACATTATTATTGATTTTATGCACATCCATTTCAGCAACGAAAACTATCATTTTTATGATGNATCCATTTCAGCAACGAAAACTATCATTTTTATGATGAAAATGAATGTAGGCTTACTTAACAAATATCACTAAAATGCTTACTTAGCATTACTACAAATATTTCCTTACATACAACCAGAATAACTTTATGATAGTGTTCCTTGATATTGCTATTTTTCATGTGTTTTCCTGAATCACAAATAATGTAAATACGCTAAAATTGATTTAAAATAAACTTTTATTGCTTGATTTTTTAACCACTCAAAAAAGTAAATTCCGAGTTACAGAATGTGTGTATTATTCTTTCATATGCAATGTAAGTCGTGCGTTTCCATAAATGTATCCATAACCCATAATATTAACCAACACATTTTAGTCTCGTTATCGTCCTGCAATACTTTTCCAGAGATTCCGTGCTAATGAAGTTCACTTTCTCTGATTTTAGTTCTAAATTAACTGGATGTTACTCCTTATATCAGTCCAATGCTTTGAATGTTGTTGTTCTCTTCGGCGAAACTCTACACGTTTATGACTTGCCCTAGCTGGACATTTTTTAAATTGATTTTGTATTAAATATTAACTAATGGCGTATACAGGCAAATTCAAATCTCATGATCTTTTATTATTTTCAGTACTTTTTTCTTTTCACTTAGGAACTTCAGCATACATATTNTCCAATGCTTTGAATGTTGTTGTTCTCTTCGGCGAAACTCTACACGTTTATGACTTGCCCTAGCTGGACATTTTTAAAATTGATTTTGTATTAAATATTAACTAATGGCGTATACAAGCAAATTCAAATCTCATGATCTTTTATTATTTTCAGTACTTTTTTCTTTTCACTTAGGAACTTCAGCATACATATTNGCAAATTCAAATCTCATGATCTTTTATTATTTTCAGTACTTTTTTCTTTTCACTTAGGAACTTCAGCATACATATTCTGCCAGAATCAATCCATTAGCTTAATTTCATTTTTGTACCCGAAGTAATAACATGGTAATATTACATTATCTTCGTAACGTACAACATGCATATCTGTAACATATTTATTACAAAGGAAGGTGTTATAGTCTTAGACTAGGTACTAAAAATTATTTTGGCAAATGAGCGATACGATTTTCTGTATAAGAGTAAGAATAAATTTACAGTGTACGTAGATTCCTTCATATGCATAAAAGGTGTTGGGTTTAATTCCCAGTGGTGTCTAACCGTGTATAATATCAGCATTCACTGCATTTACAGGACCACAAAACCACAGGAAAATAGTCCTTAGACCAACTCCGAAACTACTGTGCGTGATCCATACGGACAAATCTATGCTGGTGGTAGCGGTGATGTGTGTAGTACGTGCCTGAAAAGAGGCTTAGATAATACAACAGACATAGTAACAGCTTAGCTAATTACGAACCAACTGCCCAACGACACACGCTAATATACTGGACCAACTTGTATGAAGCATTACTTATTTGCTATAACGGCGTCCTATGATGAATTGAGCTTAGAATTTGGCCGCACAGTCTCCGTTACCGAGTGAATTCAAGTACATGCACCACTGTAGCGGAATTTCAAAATCATTAATGTATGGGAATGTTAACAAAGGCATTCTAACACTTTTTACGTATCCATTAAGCGAGCCTTGAGATGAAAATGGAATAAGTAATCTTAGAAAACTTGGCGGATGTCAGTGCAGTAAAATTATTATAACACTGATATTAAAACAACGCATTTAATTTGTATTACTTATGTTTAGCTTTTAACCCTTTCATTATTTTTTGATTGTATCTCTTAAGTAATCGGCGATGTACGGTCGTAATTGATTTTACTTTTATTTAAAAGAAAATACTAAATTTTTAAACCCTGCATTAATAAAATTTTGAATAAGGTGTAATCCAATTTTAATATTGTGCAGTTAGTTGGTCAGCTTTTTCATTGCGTAAGACTACGTATTAGTGTATTAAAATATGTATTTTAATGCCGTACTGCGCTATTTACTAATACATGACAGACAATTGCTGCATTTTTACGCCCGCATGTTTACGTGAGCGTTGGTATACCTATATAAAACATAATTTTCAATGCACAATAAAGTTTACTTAACCGGGCATACTTACGCATTTAAATCGTGATTGCACACTTAGTATGTACAGTATCCATCAAAAATAAAACCATTAGTAAATTTTCTAAAATACTTTTCTGCTGCAAAACTTTTGGTGCAATCTGCGTTATACAATTGTTAACACTGCGACTGTCAAAACATANAAAATACTTTTCTGCTGCAAAACTTTTGGTGCAATCTGCGTTATACAATTGTTAACACTGCGACTGTCAAAACATACATTAGTATGATTAAATCATTGAAATAGGTCAAATAGTTTGCGAGTTACGATTTTTGAAACGAATACATAAATCTGGAATTATCGCACACATTTTTGTGTACAAAGTTATGTACACCTAAACCTACAGCTATTTAAGTGTATGCTTTTTTAATTGCTTTATTAAATACACTTGAAAGANAAAGTTATGTACACCTAAACCTACAGCTATTTAAGTGTATGCTTTTTTAATTGCTTTATTAAATACACTTGAAAGAGAAAAACAAACGGAACCCAGAATACATTTGGAAACAGGTTTTTCATTTTTGTTCATTGATTTCTCACAGTAAGGAAAATTAGCTATTAATTCGCCTAAATTGAAAACTATATATGTTTCTTACTAGTTGAGCCAGTGATATAGCGTTTCCAGCATTAGTTAGTTATATTTCCACTCAATGATACCATTATAGATTTGTTACCAGGACATAACAAATTCACCAATTACTGCCATCCGTTTTGAGACGTACAGTTGCAGTGGAAGTTTCGTGCCGTTTTTGTGTATAAAATAAGAAAGTAAGTGTATTACCGAACATTATGTGGCAAATTGTTGGAATGAGTTAAGTGCAAAACAAACACGATAAATTGCAACCTAGCCGGGCATTTCAAAGGCATGTGTGCCTAGCAATATTTTTTTTTGAAGTCAGGAGCATAATACAAATGTGAAAAAAGTCCATCCAAATCACAAATTTTCGTAGCTACTGTACCTAATTTTCAGTAATTTTTTTTATAAAGTATTAAACGATTTCACAGTGTTTTATTATTTCTGTTATTGATTTATGTCCTATATCATGTAAAGTTTAAGTTTTAATTTACACCTTGCGTGGTTCTAAACTTTTGATGTAAACTGTAAATTGATAGTCAGATATTAAAGTTGAGTTTACAATAACTGTACTTTTCACGGGACACTCTCACGTAAACTGGGTATGCTTGACTGGCGTGTTTCAATAACACATATTACGATCGTTTCACACAGTATCGATGCGAATCGTGACCATGTGCTGCCTCTACCACAGGATTTTGCTGGCAACTCGCAAAAATAACGGAGTTGTTTTTATTTTGCAATGCCGTCTAATCACATATTTGCATGTACTGTCCNGCTGGCAACTCGCAAAAATAACGGAGTTGTTTTTATTTTGCAATGCCGTCTAATCACATATTTGCATGTACTGTCCTTCTTCTACTTCATAACGGAAAATTAAAGAAAGCTGCTCAAAAAAAGTAGACGCACCGTACATATATTACGTAATGTGTTCGTACAGTAGGGAGTCAAATGTAACTCCTAGGTGATGAATAACTTGCAGAATATAAGTACATGAACTAAAGTGAATTATTTCATAAGTAAATTCGATAATATTTATACATTGCCGGAAATTTCAAATTATTTTCAACAGAAGTATCGANGAATTATTTCATAAGTAAATTCGATAATATTTATACATTGCCGGAAATTTCAAATTATTTTCAACAGAAGTATCGAAGTGCTCGCATGTAATGATTAATGTATCATTAAATTGTAAACCTAATTATACAAATTAATTTAGCAATTTAATTTTTGCTATTCCTCTCACAATTAATGCGCACATATACAAATAAAATTTCTGCACATTTCAGTTGATTGTATTGTGGAGGTTATTACCATGTAGTTGTTTTCAGAGTTCGTATAAATCATGAACATAAAATTTCTGCAATCTTTTCATAGCGGCGCAAAAGTTATAATACAGATACGCCTGTGCAACTCAATTTAAAGAGTTAAATTTATTAGGCTACATTGTTTATTTTCTTATTTAAAAAATACTTATTTTTGACCGATGACTTGGCTGGAAATTTTCCGTGGTATAGCCAAAACACATTTTCTTTTCTACTCTTCATCGATTAGAAATTTAAAAACGTGCACTTTTGACCTGTTATTTTAATTACCACTGCAGTGTGGAACACAATACTTAAAAAGTAATTTCAATATAAAACGTTTGTTAATTGTATATAGTATCCTAATGAAAATTTACTATCTAAAATAACGATGATAATCACGGCACAATAAGGCGTCCATTCGAGCACAGCTACCTTCAGCAACTGCCAGTCCGACGTGACGTCATGCGCACTGGCCTTCTCTATCCTGACAGCAGCCACCGTCTAGACGCCATGTCGTGCGCAGGCCACCAGGAACCCTGAGCAAGGCTAAGGCAGGACCAGACGTCTTCGGCGGCTCTAGAGAAGCACGACGACGTGACGTCATGCGCACTGGCCTTCTCTATCCTGACAGCAGCCACCGTCTAGACGCCATGTCGCGCGCAGGCCACCAGGAACCCTGCGC
This sequence comes from Clitarchus hookeri, assembly GCA_002778355.1. Taxonomy (NCBI): domain Eukaryota; kingdom Metazoa; phylum Arthropoda; class Insecta; order Phasmatodea; family Phasmatidae; genus Clitarchus; species Clitarchus hookeri. Next base: position 53,047 of record NQII01004182.1, read on the forward strand.
AAGGCCAAGGCAGGACCAGACGTCTTCGGCGGCTGTAGAGAAGCACGACGACGTGTAATTACCGGCCCGGCGGCTGCCCGTCCAAACAGAATCACGACCCGCGCGATGATGGTGTTTATAGGCGGTGGCCAGGCTCAAGTGCCGACCACGAAGAGCGATATCCTTCCCCAAGCCACTCTTTATCTTCTCCTCTACTGGTATATGCTGTTCACGCCTTATCTCACCACTTTGGAAATCAGCATTTGAAATATATCACTACCCCCTACCTGCTTATATATTTTTTTAACGGTCTCACTGAACGGCAAGCGCTAAGTGGAGTTGGTAACGACAGAGGGAAAGAAGTTAAAAGTGTTAAGTAAACATTTGTGGATACTGAATTAATTTCTTTTGCTTTCCGTTTTTTCTAAGTATAGAAGTGTAAGGGATATGGTCGGCTCTAAAAATCGAGGTCTTGAGACCCGATGAGGGCGAAGTGAAATGAGTTAGGGGGCAGCGCCGGAATGAAGGGGCGGGGGGAACGGAAGATCCTCGTTAAAACCCGCCTACCAGCGGCATCGTCCGGCACGATTCCCACATGCTAAAATCCGGGAGCGACCCCGCCGGGAATCAACCTGGGTTCGCCTAGGTGGGAGGCGAGTAGTCTAATTACTACACCATCGCGTCGTCGTTAAGAATTAGCAAATTTGTAAAATATTAACTTTTATAAATGTTACAGTTACACATATTCGACGTATGAATAATGTGAGAATGGCCTTGATAGTGTTAATGTCATATATAGCGGGGGAATACACTATACGTGCAGTGCGTCGCAGAGATTTCCTAGAAATGACGTGATTAAAAAACGTTTGGGTATTGTGTAGTGGCTGTACACGAAATGTATTTACGAAAAATTTCGTGCTCAAAGGAAAGTTTCTAGTTCTCAAAGTAAAAATGGTTTTTAAAAAAAGGAGTTTCCAGAATCAGTTTTTGCTGCTAAATTTTCCTTACAGAAACTTCAGTGTTGTCTTCAGACACGCATCACACTTTTGTCTTAATTTTGGCGTGTCGTGAAAATATAAGGTCACCTCTCAAATTCGCGTTCAGGCGCGTCGCCGACGGGAAGACTGCACACCAGTTGAGAGCCTTGCGCGTAGAGGCGATGAGACAAGTGCTGAGTGAACAAGAGTGCTAACGTGTTTCAAGACCTCGAACGCACAAAATAACTGCAGGCAGGCGCAACACAATATGATTAATTATTGGTTTTTAGCTCATTTCAGTTGTTTACACACACTTATTTTGAAATTCTCTGGCAATATACATTGCGGTGTAGAACAAACACGAATTCTGATCTTTTGTCAAGAAATTACGTTGTAAATAGTGCAGCATCAGTCTTAAGCTATCAATAGATTCTTGCCATCACACCTATACCAGACAATGAGTGGATACAATTTGGCGACTACATTTGAAGGCACGAGTAAAATTAAACGTGCTATAGAAAGAAATATATAGTGATTAGATTGAAAAGAAATGTATGGCAAATATTTATAAAATTGAAANTTAAACGTGCTATAGAAAGAAATATATAGTGATTAGATTGAAAAGAAATGTATGGCAAATATTTATAAAATTGAAACTGCGTTGCAGAGTGTTTGAATAACACGTTTCCCAACGAAACTATTGTCACATGAAGCCTGAGGGGCGTATCTGAGTTCAAAATAACATTAATACATTTGTTTTTTAATTTATTCACACTGCAATTATTTACAGCATTAGATTATCTGTCTCCACTATTACTCTTTTTATTTCACAGTTAGCGCAATATTTAATGTCTATTTCAACTCTAATTAACGCCCTTATTTATGCCTCTGTTGGTTAAACTCATACTCATCATTAACACACGTTTAGTCTATCTGTTGCCACCATTTGTTCTATCTTTCATTCACGCATTCAGTCCAATAGTCCATCNTTAAACTTGCTATAGAAAGAAATATATAGTGATTAGATTGAAAAGAAATGTATGGCAAATATTTATAAAATTGAACACGGCGCTCGAACTGCGTTGCAGAGTGTTTGAATAACACGTTTCCCAACGAAACTATTGTTACATGAAGCCTGAGGGGCGTATCTGAGTTCGTGAGGGATGGAGGTCTTAACAAAATAACATTAATACATTTGTTTTTTAATTTATTCACACTGCAATTATTTACAGCATTAGATTATCTGTCTCCACTATTACTCTTTTTATTTCACAGTTAGCGCAATATTTAATGTCTATTTCAACTCTAATTAACGCCCTTATTTATGCCTCTGTTGGTTAAACTCATACTCATTATTAACACACGTTTAGTCTATCTGTTGCCACCATTTGTTCTATCTTTCATTCACGCATTCAGTCCAATAGTCCATCNATTAACACACGTTTAGTCTATCTGTTGCCACCATTTGTTCTATCTTTCATTCACGCATTCAGTCCAATAGTCCATCCTGCCAGTCGCACTCTTCACTGCTCTGATGCTCACAGTCGCAGATTTTCCTCCCGCTGGTCACTTCCAGCGCTACTCGTTGCTCTTCTTGTTCGTCGTCTATCGCTTAACGTCGCACAATCCCTGCTCTCATAAAAACTCTCGGCTCGGGGGCTTACGCACTTTTATACTGTAGGTGGCCTTGATCTGGAAGGTCCAACACAGCCGCTCCGTATCCGGACTGATAGCGCGCGCGTCAATAAACTACCGCCGACCTCCCGTGACGCAGTCGGTTGTGGGCCGCCGGTCTGGGATGCGGGAGGTTCTGGGCTCGAATACCAGGTAAGGCATGGGTGTTAGTTTGAGTTAGATCATAAATTAGTCTGTAAGCCGTTCCCTGATAAGTCTTCAGGTAAAACGCTAGGTAAAGTTAATAAGCCCTTTCTAATCTAATCCATAAATTACCTGTGCCTCTCACGCTCGCATAGCGGCCGCCTGTAACACTATTAAACGTGCGTCATATGTGTTGATCTACGTAAAGAACACACACACACTTCAGACGAGGACTCTTATAGAGTTCTTTCAAGGCGTCACGCACATTAGAAAAGTCATTTCTGAGTACTTCAAAACGGCTAAAAAAACAGCTGTTTCAAAGCGTTGCATCGCAAAATATACGCGCCATATACATTAGGTTGTGATTGGCAGCGTCCTTAAGAACAATATTTCGATCACTGTTCAAGGACGTTGCATTGATTCTCCCTACAGGCTTTCCTACAGTAAAACATGTAATAGAGTCACCGGTGAACGTTCCATAGGTATACACGCAGTGCGGCAGAGCACTGCACGCCAGTTCAGAGCCGTAGCGGCAATGGCGCACTTGATACGCGTGGCAGTGTCGCCCTTATTGATCCCGTATTCCTGGGCCTTAAACGCGGAAGAAAGCTCCGGGTATGCGGGTGCCTTACGCAAGGCTTCCAAAAGTGATCTCAGTTGACGGCGAACAGAGTATGGACTGCGGAGACGTGTTGTCGAGATGACCTACGGCTGCGGGTGTGTGCGGGTTCGGAGCCCGAGTGATAAGCAGGGCCGCGCCCACATCGAGGGTTGCTGGCGGCTCGTAATGAAGGGGTGTGCTTCGGAAGACGTTAGGGCGGCCAATTGTCGCCCCCAAGTCCGGCACACAAACAATCTGACGCCGACGGCAATCCTCCGCCCCCGACACACCTGTACGTCACGAGTGCCAGTCCACACAAGGCCACAAACTTACACAACACTGAGCGGTAAGTGTAGGTTTCGGCAAGGTACTTAAAAAAAGAATCAAAGTCGCAAAAATACGTTACACGTTTCAATCACCACGTACGTTGTTCAGGCTGGTCAAATATTGGAGTGGAGAGGTCTGGGCGCCCTGAACAACGAGCTATTGACAGCCGATGAGGGTGAAACGAGGTGGATGTGGAGCAGTGACGGAATGCAATGGCGAGGGTAAGCGGGAGATCCCCAAGAAAATCCGCCGACCACCGGCATCGTCCAGCACGATTCCCGCGTGCGAAAAACCGAGAGTGGCGGGGATCGAGCCCGGTTCCCGTGGTGGGAACCAAGTGCTCTAGCCACTACGGAAACTGCGGCCTCTTGGCTGGTAAAGTAACAGAGGCGAAACAACGCTCAAATTGTCGTCACCCATCTTCTCAATTTTATAATCGTAAGTAGCCCAATCCACAAATTTTTATACAGCAAACTGCTTGAGAATTTAGCGATTTATTGCCGTTTCGATACTAATGAAACAGGACAAAAAATACCGAAAATTGGCTAAAAACCATTTTTCTAAATAGTAGTTTTATTTCTGTTTAACATTTTTTTAAATATTAATATAGTATAACTATAAAAATAACAACAAAAATTATTTTTCATGGCTTACATTAGAAATGTGTGTTAATTACATAGCAAGGATATTTTTATAATTTCTGTAGCACAGTCTTGCGTAAGGTGAACTGTAGCTACGACACATTACGACGACTGAAATTGAAGCTTCTTTTAAGCAATAGATATGAGCACCAGCAGAACACGCTCTCTTTCACCGTCCCTTTTCATGCTCGCTATGCAGTCCTTCATTCAGACCTTGCCTTTCACTCTCTCTTTTAACTTTATCAACCTTCCTTCCACTTTTTGGCTTCCTCTCCTTGCCTTCCTTTCCCTTTCTGCCACTCTACTATATCTCTTAACTTTCCTTCACTCTCTTCATCACATGTCCCTTTCTCACGACATTGTCTCTCCTATCCATTCATTGCTCATTCTCTCCTCTCCGCAGCACACTATCCCTCTCTTCCCAACATTTTCTCTTTCAGTCTCCTTCCCCTGCTTTTTCATCACCTTAACACTTATCCTCTCCCTTTACATCTTTATCTTATTTGTTCGCCTTGATGTGTATTCCCAAATTAGCAATGTTAAATCGCCTGTCTCTTGCTGGCAGCGAAGCAGCGCACACTGCCAGAGACGAGCCCTCCGCGCCGGGCGAAGGAACATGGCGCCTGGTTACCGGCGACAACAATGCCTGGTAATTGCAGAACAACGGTATCAATTATCCGCCGGCGGTAATGTCGACAAACAGTGGCCGGGTAATGAGAACCCCCCGCCCCAGGCAAGGTTGTGTGCTGTCTGCCTGGTGGCTGTGACGCGAGTACAATGGCCTCTCGGCTCGGGACAGCAACCAACACCCTCCACCCCCTCCCTTCTGCGCAGAGGCGCACCTGGACTGGACGATCGTCAACTTGGCGGTGCGAGTTCCTTTACCGGTGGCCTCGGAGGGCAATGCGACCGCTACAGCCAGTGGCCGTGATTGTAGTCTATTAGCGACATCTTCACACTTTTCCAATCAAACATTTGAAAAATCACCCCATGTACGCCATGCTTGGTTGTTTCGTAGGCAAGTCATGTATCACCACACTTAACATAAAAATATCTTATTTTTGGTGAATTGTACCTTCACTTACAATATATCTATCAATTACAATATTTCGTTTACATATATGTACAAAAACAGTGCTAAAATAAGTGTGTCGGCAATGCCTAGTAAGAAAGAGTTCTTATGCAAAATATTATTACACTGAGTGCGCACGGGTGCGATGCGTTGTCCCTTTGGTGTAATTTTCTAGGCTCGGATATCCTGGAAGAACTATAGCACGGCTTCATAAAAGTTGTAAGTAACGGTGAATGGATTATAACGAGGCTGCTTAGTGTGGGAACAACCCAGTGAAAAGATACGGCTTTACACGGTCTGTTATTTCAGGCGTATTTCGGCTACCGTTCACATTATCGTTTGTAAATAAAAAAACGCTTTATCCATCTTTGCCCGGACTTCACTGCCACAAAAAGGTTTTCGTAAAATATTAAATACCCTGAAAACGCGGGTAAATTAAAATTTATAAATTCAGGGAAAAAAAACACAAAACTCTTTTCAAATGAATGTTACTCGCTCTCTTGTAGCAGTGTACTTCCCTTCGAAGGGCACAAGTGATTAGGCGAGCACGATGTCATACGTGACGTCATAGTTAGCTCAAGTAATGCAGGCCCTACATTGTCCTATTGGCGCAGTACTTACGTCGGGTGGGCTTCTCGCAACACGTGAACAACGCACCGTGTGCTCGCTCATGTCACGCATAAGAGATGTGGCATCGGTGGTGTAGTGGTTAGACTACTCGCCTCCCACCTAGGCGAGCGGGGTTCCATTCCCGGCGGAGTCGCTCCAGGATTTTCGCATGTGGAAATCGTGCCGGACGATGCCGCTGGTAAGCGGGTTTCATCGAGGGTCTCCCATTTCCCCCCGACCTTTAATTCCTGCGCTGCTCCATACTCACCTCGTTTCACCCTCATCGGCTCTCAAGACCTAAATCTCTTCACACACTCACCCATTCATGTGCAACAGGTCCTTGATCATGGAAACGGGTACTGAACAGGTTAAGGCTCGCCTTTGCCTATTATGAATAAATAGTTCGTTTTCGTGTCATAATGTCAGTCTCAGAGGTATTATTGATAATGTATGCTTATAAAAACTTTACAATTTACTAGTTCCTTAATACTTTTGTATTTAGTTTTCCCAGTGTGTTGTTTCCTGCTTGCAAAAAGGCAGGAACTTATTGATAAAATATGATTATGTTCCTGCCATTTTATAACAAGCACATAACACAATTAAAATTACGCACAAAAAATTAAACAACTCCTAAAATGTATATTTTCTATAATCGCACATTGCCAGTGATTGTTATGAATCCCACGGTGTCTCTGCAAGGGTCCGGGATAAACATCTAGCAACCATTTGCGCGTAATTAAGGGGACCGCCTACCAGGAGCTTGAATTGCGCTACAGTGTTGGGAAATCCGGGAGTTTTACAAAAATATTTCACGTGTGCGTGCTAATTTAGGAAAATCAAACACTTTTCAGGCGAGTACGGAATGTCACTTTCAAGACGTTACGAACACTAGAAATATTATTTGTAAGCCCTCCAATATGGATAAACAGCCTTTTTAAAATGCTCTATCTTAAAACACGCATATCGGGTACAAGCAAAACTTAGATATAATACTGCATTGAACTTTGCTACAGACTTTCCACCGATAGAATTATATTTTTACCGCTTAAAGTCCGAAAGAAAAAAAAACGGTCCGGTGGAAAGGCTACGCGCCAGTTCGGTGCCTTGCGCCCAGAGGCGATGCAGCACTTGGTGCGCGTGCCAGTGTGACCCTTATCGCTTTCTTTCTTCTGTAGGGACTAGCTCTAGCCCGGCGGCGCCCTTAAACCCATCTTGAAGATATGGTGTGGCGGTTACTTCGGCGTGGGTATACCCGTTCTCTGATTGGCGGCTACGGTAAGGTTTCCATGAGCTGGTTGACGAACGGCATTCCAGCATTTTGTTGGCCAGTGACGCCACTTTGCTGAAGTGTTCGAATGGAGTTCCCCCTATGAGGTGCTGTCTCACTTCTGTCTTCATAAGATCATACTGCCGAATAGCATACTAATATAGAACAAATAGGTCGTAATATTTTTGAAAAATACTCTAGCGCTATTTATTAGTTTATAGGAACGCGGAAGCTTCTATCGCAGATGTGCAAACATCCTAAATAAAAACTTCGGCTGCGGTAGATGTATTCTGTGAGACAGACAAGACAGGTAAGGACGAACAGAAAAGAGAAGTTAGTCAACTGTGTAAACTTGGTGGTGGCATCGTCCTGGGGAAGGTGCACTGCAGTCCTTCGGGGAGAAGAGCCAGCTTGTGAAGGATGCGTTATGGGGTAGAAATAAGAAAGGGAGGGGGTGCATGGCTCTTAGCCGGGTGCCACAGACAGGAAGTCGCGCGTGACCCCCCGTCGACAAAGGAAGCACGTCGTAGGACTCGACAAGACGTATCTGGCGGGGAGACGAGAAACACCGCAAGGACCTCCGGCAAAAGGACACGTCCTCCTTTTCAAGCCTTTTTTTGTGTCGTCATCGAAAATATCCGACTTTTATACCTGATAAAAGATAGCATTTGTCTAACAATCTCGATCATATTAGCTTTTATGTATCACAACTTGTTAAATCTTTGTACCTAACCAACGTTCGCTTTCTAAAGCATAAATAACCTATTATTCTGCATGCTCTTTGATAAACCACGTACATAACGATTGATTTTTTTATACTGCAGTGCGAATATTACATTAATTGTTGTGTAGAACCATTGTAATCTTATAATGTTATTTCCCTGACACATATTTTATGTTCTATTAGAAAACTATTTTATTTTACCAACTGAACTTTTTAGCAATTTTTGCTTGAAACACCAATAACTTGATTTTTTTTTTTTTTTACCTTAAAGGCATTTAGCAATATGAGAAAAAAAAATATACGGTTCTCCAGTACAAATAATTTACGGCACAAATTAAATTGAATTGTCCTCTTTTTTCCAATGAAATGTTCTTTTTCAGAGTTAATGCCATACAGTTTGTTTGATCCTCAACGTGTGACGTCGTCTAAAGCACGTGAGCCGCGATGCAACGTTCCCTACAAACTCCGGCGGAAGCTTGTACGTGGCCTGCTATCCGAGCCTGCATGCGAGCAGGTATACAAGTTTCTAAGGAATAAACTGTCACACTATACTTGCTGTCACACAGCATAAAACACGTTCATTTGTTTTGATTTTACATATGCTATTGTGCTTCCAGGAAGGATTTTATTCTCATCAGCTTCCACGAAATTCGTTAAGGGGAACCTCTCCCACCCCCCTTCGCAAAACACTGGATTCTTGGATTTTCTGGCTTGCTTATATTTAAAAAAAAAAAACTAAATTCCGAAAGTAATCCTATACCCAGCTATACTCTGTGTCATGTAAGTTGGCCAGATTCTGACAGGTCTGCGAAAGTAGCGCCACTGTTTACATCTGACTACGTATCCTTCCACCAACAGCCGATCGGCCACATGCCAACGATGTTGTTTATTTTCATGCTGTCATTATCAGCCGATCCCCTTGTCAATGTACTGTTCGAGGGACGTGTTAGGCAAACTTGCTACTCAGAAATACGAAGCTGCGATTTCAGTAATAGTAATTTGTACGTAAATAACTATTCAGTAAATTGTTATGTTGAAGGGCAAAAATATAATTAATAAAATTTACAATTTAGTAACTACAAAAAAATGTAATGCTAAACAAATTTTAAGATATTTTAGACTGATATCTGTCCAAAAAAATTAGTAGGCAATAAAAGCAAAAATATAAAACCTTGCAAAAAAATTTGATATTTGCTAACTCTTTTTTATTAGTCCGAGACAGTGAATTTGGGATAACATTTGCGAAACGGTAGTTGTAGCTATTATCACACGTTGGACATTATAGCTAATCTATTAGAGTTGGAAATATGTGACGTGAAATAACATTAGAATTGCTTAAAAACTATTCACGCATCCCACTTTCGTAGGAAACAAGGAAATGGAATTTCGGAGAACAATATGGCGTATAATTTACGTAGACGAACGATTACCTGCCGAATAGAAATTACTAGTACTCAAAATCACTGTAACGACTTTAAAAATTATGCAGAGCTCGCGAAAAATAAAACTATTGGTATATGTTCTTAAATTTATATATATCGCACACGAACGCTATTTTTTTCTGGCTGGTAATGCTTGGGAAAAAAACCGATAGGTGGTGCGCACAACATGTTTGGAGCGAGGTCTGAGCCGCAAACTTTGCTCAATAGATTGCGTCTTTGTAAAGTTGACTGTGTTATTACTGGATCGGAACGAAACGAATTAAAATGTATTTCGTAGAATTATTATAAAAAATAATTTAACAATATTATGAAATATTTCTGTATGCTTTTTAAATTAATATCAAACACGTAATGAAAGCGAGGTTTGGAGAGGGGCGATTAAGACGTGAAAAAAGGTTTTGAAATTGCGTTTTATTTGGATACGGATGATTTTGATGTGCCTTTAATTTTGAACACCTATACATTTCTACTTTAGCACGAAGTTTAATTTATAACACTAAAAACCACTGTTTTATGACCACATAAAATAAAATGTATTAATTAACCTAGGAACTCTTTCTTATCGCATATTTTCGGCTGGTCTAATGTGCGTCGGCAGTTCACTCAGAATAGCCAACGTAATATTAACTTTTGTTCGTTCGTGCATCAGCTGATACAGGATTTTGTAAATGGCACTCTGTTTGTTTCATATATGTCAAGTTGCCACTCACTGACTGTCAGAATCTCGCCAACTTACATGAAATGAAGTACAGCTAATAACCTTACACAAAAGTACAGACATAAGAAATGAGCTACCAACTCGTACTTATGTCACAGTATCGATTTTGCCAAACTTTGGCGGAACTAATATTGTGACGTAATTATGAGTTCGTAGTTCCCTTCTATCGTCCGTATTTCAGCGTAAAGTCAATAGCTAGTTGTATAGACCATTTGCGGTTACTTCCGACTTTCCTGAGGCCCTGCTAACATTCTACTTTCAGGATATTCCTCTGCCTCGTGCAAACAAAGCTTAACCGAGTCTAAATAATTACACTAAAAGGACAACGCACCGCATTCGTGCGCGCTCAGTGTAGATAATGATATTTTGCATAAGAAATATTTATTATTAGGTGTTGCTAACATATCAACTTTCTTCTTGTTGTTATTCATATGAATTATAACTGAAATATTATAATTTATAAAAAAAAAAGTATAAGTAAAAAATTCAATTTAACAAAAATCTATAAAACTCTTGTGATACACGTCTTCAGGAAAACCAAGATCTTCGTGCATGGGGTGATTTTTCAAAAAGTGTGAAGAAACAGCGAATAAACTATATACAAGTACCTTCGAAATTTTCTTTTTTAAAAACCCATATAGGGGGGAAGTTTCCCCTTAAAGTACAGAGTATAAAAGTTTAGTTGTGAAAATTGGAATTTTTGTGTTTAATAAACATCGACGTTTAGAATAAAGTTGTTATAACATTAGTTAACCACATTTTCGCGGTTTTATATTTCCCATTTACTTCACTCTTGTAAAATGGCCCTATCGCTGTTTCTCAAAACCAACAAAATGACACATATCGAACGCCCAACCTCCACCTTCTCTCTGATTGGCTAAAATGTCCTTCTTGTAGAAAACCTGCCAGTGAAAATTGCACGTCCATGAAAACGGCCAGCAATCGGCTGAATCTTCCATACAATAATCCATGGCAGCGGCCGTGCAAGCTTCCGTGGAGTCTTCCAAGGAGTTTTCCTCCATCGTGTCACACCAAAGGAAGGACGGACGACACACGTAAATAAAAAACCTCGTTGCTCTCGTTAACGCGGAGAGACAGGCGCGAATGCTCCACGTCCGTCATCACGCCGGAGCTCATAAGGATGCTGGCAACTGCTTTGCCCCCCCCCCCCNGGAAGAGTGAAAACTTCTTTCGGGCGAACGGAGATGCCGCTTCCTTCCTCACTTTTTTTTCTCGCTGAACGCGGCAGCAGCACAATATGCAAGTCGTTTCAGGAAGTCTTAAAAACATTTGACAGTAAATGGCCGCGCTAAGGATTCAGAAGACGACGAGTTACCAGACGCTTAGGCACTCCTTGCTTGCGTCTTCACATTGGAGATGAGACGATGTCGTTAAACATATATTCTAAGCCGGGGCCTCTTCAAATTCAAAATACCCGTTCTAACATATATTATTATACTCCGACGATATTTACGTATACGCTACCGCTGATTAAACAAAACAAAAGGGAACATAGAGTTTAAGGCATGTACTCTCCATTTAAGACCCAAGGGCCGTGGTGAGAAGTAGTCGTGGTGCTCGCCTCCCACCAAGGCGAACCGGGTTCGATACCCGGCGGAGTCGATGCCGGAGTTTTGCATGTTGGAATGATAGACACAAATGCTTACAATGGGACCCATATAGACAACCAGAGAGGCGCCTATAGCAGGGCTTTTATAGGCGGGAAGTTGACCGTACCGACAGCCTATACAAGGTTGTTCACGGTAAAGTGAGCACTTTTGAAACCAACCTTTGAAAAATGTCACTGCCCCTGCGTGCGAATATTTTAAGGGACATCCTGACTAGCATGCGCCCAGAAAGTAGTTCCATGCTTCAACATTGAATTAAAACCGTTAGGTAAACATGCGTGAATAATGAAAGTTTTTATTTTGATTTCTGTTTGGTTAATGCATATATAAGTGCGAGAGTTAGCAAACTCGTAAACATATTTTATGTTTACAAGAATTTCACAGTTTCGCTTGGACGAAGCATGAATAAAGTGATCAGGCCAATAGCAGTGTCAATTTTACGTATGGTGGAAGAATACACAATGTACGCACACGTAGATATCGCAGAGCTTTCGAAGTTCTCAGTTTATCGTGAACAGCCTTTACTTTAGCAACGTGAGCTGGCGTGAAGGCCGGAGATGTGGAGCGGGCCTCCCACGGAGCAGCAGGCAGGAGTCGTCGGCTACAATACGACCTCTGCACTGAGACGGACAGTAGCACCGCTAGATAACGCGACAAGTCGGGCGTCTCCACAGGGAGTACCTAGAAAGCAAGGCACTTTAGGACCGGGGAGGGGGACATATTAGTAGGCGCTGAGGCCACGGGCGCTATTAATTAGCAGCCGGGGGAGACAGTACAGCCCCTGCTCACCGCCGCGGTCCAGCAGAGGAGACGGCAACAGCCAAATAGCGGCCGACAAGCAAGTCACCGCACCGCGTCCAACAATCGACTACCAGCTCGCGCCTCCCTTCCCCAGGAAACACAACTGAATGAAAGGCAGGTAGGCAAGTAAGAAGTCCAGGAAAGTTATAGAACAACTTGAGCAACATGCAAACCAAATTTACATCAACATATACACAAATTGTTTACATTAGCATATCCAAAACCAATTAAAACATACATACAATTGACAATTGCTTTTACGGGATTTGTACGAGGAATAACATTTATAAAAATTACCGAGAAAGGCAACAGAAAATGACAGGACAAAAATTAAAGTATGCACAATTTCCCATTGTATATTAAAAATTCGGAGCTGCGATGGCCGAGCTATTAGCCTGCTAGTCTCCCACTAAGGCGAACCGGCCGGATAGCGATTTTCCAACGCTACGGTGATCATACAACTCTATGAAACGGTTTCCCAGGTGATTTCACACAAAAATGCGACAACACGTGGTGAAAAATAACTGAATTGTCTGTCAAACGTGTACGGCATGGCCATGAAAACTGACGGGAAAAAATTTTTCACTGAAAACAAATATGGCGAAATACACTACAAAACAAGAAGTTAGTGATATAACCAATGAGCCTACTTTCCTCAACATGGATGCAAATAATTTTTAAATAATTTCTTAAAAGCTGAGTTGGTAGGAAGGACTTGACATCTCTTCGAAAGAAATAATTTTAGAAATGAAACCAGAAACTTATACAACATTGGTGAGACAATTACAAATACACACATGCCTTATCCAAGAATTTGAAACCAAAAAACATCGTACTATAAGCTAGCGTGCAATCCATTGCATTACGGAGGTCGGATTCGGATAATCAACTTCGGATTTAATCAGTCTAATGCTTCGAAAAATATGGTTTACTAACACAAAATATTTGCAGGGCCTTTATTTTGAAAATAAGTGACTGAGCCACATAAAACACGTAAGTTTATATGGCCTGACATAGCGCTCGCTAATTGTGTGAAGAATTTGATGGAAATCGTTAATTGGTCCTTGAAATATGACATAAAAAACTTAATTTTCTTATTTGACGCTACTGTACAAAATTACAAGGGAAAGGGGCTATATATACGATGCTTCTAATGTATACTGCCTACATACAAATTTTGGTTTAAATTGGTTAAATTGTTTAATATATATGTCAAACATACCTAAATAGTTTATAAAGCTGCCATTTTGAACATCGTTGTTTGACCCATTTAAACCATGAAAGTTTACATGGCCTTCTGTAGCATTAATGGTGTGCACAATTTGGTACAAATTTATTTGAAATGTTCCAGTGCAACACTAGGTAAGGATGGGGTGATTGGTCCTCGAGACATGACATAAAACGTCCATAATTTCCATGTGGCAATCTTTATAAATGGAGGACAAAGAATTAATGGAGTAGCACATTCCATGATTTTTTACTTTCAATATACAAAGTGAAGTTAAAATAGATTACCTAGTTTCGTAGATATAGCACACAAAACAAAACGATTTTATAGTTGTAGTTCTGAAAATATCATACTTAAAAATACATATATTAATATTGTCTACCACAGTACATTTTTGCCAAATTTTGTAAGAATGGGTTCATTGTTTCCTGAGATACGAGATAAATTCATTATTTTTATTGGTAGGGCTATCTTACAAAGTGGCAGAGAAATGAGGCTCTGCATATACAAATTTGATGGTTGTAAAAGGTACTGCCAGCATATAAAGTTAAGTTGAAATTTGTTTCGTTAATAAAATATACTGAGCTAAAATATGTATATAGCCACATTTTAAAAATAAGTGCGCGACTTACATAAAACATACCAGTTTACACCACCTACTGCAGTACAATTTGTTTCCCAGATATAACAAAAAAAATAATAATAATTTACTTGCATGGCGCTATCCTACAAACTAACTGACAAAAGATGCTCCATGTACATACAGTTGATAGTTGTAATGTCTACTGCCAGCATACAAAGTTATGTTGGAATTGTTTACACAGTTTCGACGATAAAGCATTCTCAGCTTTATTAGCTATATGGCCGCCATTTTTAAAATAAGTGTCTGACATGCTTAAAACATATTTCTTAACATAATCTGCATCATTACTACTTGTTTACCAAATTTAGTAGGATTCGGTTTATTACTTTAAGACATAATAACTTTATTTATTCGTATGGCGCTATCTTCCAAAATGGCCTACAAAAGTGGTTATTTGTTGGTACATATTATGGTTGTAATAGATACTTTCAGTATATAAAAGTTGGTCGAAATTGGTTCAATGGTATGGCAGATATACTAAATAAACTTAAAACATTTGTATGACCACCATTTTGAAAATAAGTAAATAATCAAGTTCAATCACTTACGTTTACATTGTCAACCATAGTATTACTTACATGCCGAATTGGGTGAGAACTGGTTTAATTGTTCGGTACAAATTGTAAAATATTTAATTTTGAAATTGGTGCTATTTCCCAACATGGCAGACCAACAACAATATTTAACTCAAAATTTAATATTTACATAATGGTCTGCTAGCATATAAAGTTTGGTTTAAATCAGTTGCATGGTTTTCGAGATGACATCATCCAAAATATTAAAATGGACGACATTTTGAAAGTAAGTGCCAGACATAGTCGAAAACTAAAAAAGTCTGGTGTCCTTACTAAGTGTTGTGTATGTACCAAGTTTGGTGAATTTCAGTTATGTTAGCACCATACACACTACAATCAGCACCACATACCACAAGATCAGCACCACATGTACCACAACCAGCACCAGATGCACCACAATCTGCACCACAATCAATTCACACATCAATCGCCGCAGCAGTTCACACAGCAATCCACAGTGCCAGTTGGATGGACTGCCTGTTGTAGTTAGCTGCCGAGTGCGGCATGGAGATCGTGTTACAAGACAGGGGAGTTAAGTTCAACATGCAGACACTTCATGGTTGCCAGACACCATGCAGGTGTGGACACGAGAAAACGACATGAAAGCACATAAGCTAACACTGGGGTTACTTCATACCATGCAGGTGCGGTCCTGTTAAAATGCTAACACAGCCTGTCCGAAGTAGTGGAGCCGCACGCATGATTAAATAATGTACGTGGTAAGTTTGAGGGCAAGCGTAATGTAATGAAAAGCATGGCATGGGTACCTCCTTTTTTCATAAAACTGTAAAAAGAATAGAAAGTTAGAATGCCAAGTCGAATAATAGTAAAACTAATTTTTAATTAAAAATTTTATTTTATATACAAAGTTTAAAGTGTGATTGGGGTCTGGCCTACTGTATATTTGATTTGGCTTAAAAATTATATATATAAAATTCACAAGAATTCAAAATTTTATAATTATTTGAATAATTACATTTACACCTTCTCAGCAATGGCAAATTACACTTCATCCTTAAATTCATAGGTAAATATACACACTGGTGTGTAGAGCGATCGGCTACACCTGTGCACTCTAGTAGCAATAAACAACAAAATGGCCGACACCAGCACCCCTAGCAGGCGGTGAGGGTACTACAGCAGACATCATCCAAGATAGCGGACAAAGAAGGTGTAGGAGAGAAAGGAGGTGGGAGAGAGAAGAAAGAGAGGTATGATAGAATGAGAGAGCATGAAGTAGCAAGATGAAATGACAGAGCATGAAGTGTAAAATTCTTGAAACAAGATGGCTGGAAGGTTAAGAACACGGGCTCGGGGTCAAAGGTCATGGGGTTAAGTGTCTTGGGTCAAGGGTCTTAAGTCTTGATTTAAGGGTTTTGAGTAAAAGGTCTTGAGTTAAGAGTTTTGAGTCTTGGTTTAAGAGTCAAGGTTCGTGAGTCTTGATTCAAGGGTCTTGAGACTTGAGTCAATGGTCTAGAAGAGTTTTGAGTAAATGGTCTAGAAGTGTTTTGAGTAAATGGTTTTGAGTCTTTAGTGAAGGGTATTTGATTCAAGGGTCTTGGGCCTTTGCCAAGTGTTTTTTGGGGATTTGTTGAATTTGTTGTGTTCAAGGTCATTCAAGGTCATCGACATCTAACATGGCTGATGAGATGTACACCGGCCGACTTGGCGAGGGTTGGTCGTGTCGGGAGCTTAGTCAATCCACCTGTTATCGAACCCTGGACCTCCTACATGCACATCTTTAAATAATTGTTTAACTTTTTTTTATGGTTTTTTGGGGATTTTATAATTTTTCTGTAATTTTTGGAATGTTTTGGTTTTAAGGTTATCCAGGGTTATGGGTACAGGGTCAAGGTCAAAGGTCACCTGGATCTAACATGGTGGTCGGGTGACGTCACAACCTACCGACCGGCGCTTGGCTCCTATCCCATTGCGCCAGACTCCTATTGTATAGTCTACTCTACTCATGTGCACCACCGTTCGACCACTGGCATCACCAATGATGTACCGTAGACACTTCACGTCCTACGCGTTGGGCAGTTCTTCGGAAGGTCTATCCAGCCTCCCTGGCACCATTCTTTTCACGGATTAAACACATTTTCTAGTAGGTAGGTGTTTTTCACATTGGTAAACTGAAGAGTACGTCCTGGTGTTCCTTTGTCAACTAAAATACTCAACGAAATGTAAAGCCAAGTGGTTCATTAGCATTCCGCGGGTTCGGAAATCTGCCACCAGATGTCGGTCACTTTGCTTTGCAGCTCCCACGTCACTGTCTCTGTCTCCGTCATACAGATGTAGTACTGTGCGCGCCACAAGTACTGGCGGCTCGTCACCTGTAGGCTGCCCACGGTTAAGTGAGCACTTTTGAGCCCCTACTTACTCTTCCTATCAGCCATTTTGTATCCTTCCACCACTTTTTTAAAATAAATATTGCCATGTAAGTAATAAAAACAGTGCATATATTTCACCCGGATTCAAAAGTTAATGTCAAAGGCTATAATAAAATATATTAATTGAATATTATTCCAAATGTGAGAGTGAGGGTTTCAAAAAATGCCTGCACTTGGGCCGCCGGCACGGACAAGCTTTTTACAAACTTTTACAAAAATTTTCGGTGCGAACCGGCAAACGCGCAACTGACTATACGGAGACTAATGCTTAGTTTATTTACATCTGCATTTTCAATAGACTCACCCTTCTATACACATAAGAGGCCACGGTAGCGTAGTGGTCAGACAACTCGCCTCCCACCTAGGCGAAACGGGTTAGATTACCGGCGGAGTTGACCCCGGATTTTTACATGTGGGAATTGTGTCGGATGATGCCGCTGGGTCAGCAGGTTTTCTCGGGGTCTCCCGTTCCCCCATCCTTGCGTTCCGACGATGCTCCATACTCACCTCACTTCACCCTCATCGGTTCTAAATATCCAGCTAGATCTCTCTTCTCTCCACTCCACCTCTATGGGGATAAAATATTTAGCAAAAGTTTGGCCCAAAAAGTGCTGCCTGTTAACGGTATTAAAACAGTTATATATAAACAAATTTGCAGCCTACTGACTGTATAAAAACAGTTATATATAAACTCAATTGCAACCTGTTAACTTATCATAAGATAAATATCTGTCAGCATTTTTAAAAGTATGTTTTGAATTTGAAAGCGTTAGATTTATGAGGGTCTTTTATCGAACGAAGAAAGGAAATAAATGTTTGTGAGAGATATACCGTGTTTATATTGTTTTGAAAATAAAATTAATTTGTTAAGACGGGAATCATTTGTGTTCGCAATAGTTATTACAATACCTCTAAATTAAGTGAAACTAATTATCAGTAGCCCATTTGCATAGTTATATATTATTGTAAAGTATAGATATATTCTAACTGCATTAAAACTAGGTTAGAGTGAGTGCACAGACATCTCGAAGCACTGGCTTACATAAAAAGCGTTCTAACCTCAAATTAGAGACCTGAAAAATTCACGGATTCATTTCGAGACAAGTTGGAAATCACAAACGTGTACGTTCATGTTACTGTTGCAATTGTTCGACGCATTGTTTGACACCTTCTGGAGATAGATGAGCCAATAACAAGCACGCAATAAATTGTACGCCCAATCACCACCTTGTACTGCTAAAACAAGCAACCAATAAACAGTTGATATTTGCATGAGTGTATATAAGGCTGTTAAGGTCATTGAACTCGCGAATTTTTCAGGTATATACCTCAAATCTCGTCCACGTGGATTTTGATTGTGCTGTTGGCAGAGAAGCAGCTGAATGTTGGAACACGGAGAGTTACAAGTGCACATCTAGCGGGCGCACTCTGCACCACTTCCCCCTCTACGATGTCCGTGGCCTGGACGGCTGTCTCACACGTGTCTCCCGGGACACAACAGTCCGAGCAGATGAAAGGAAGACTGTCGGCCGCAAGATAAATACGTCGGGTGCAAGGACCCCGCGAAAAACAGACAATCCTCGACCGCGCCAGCGCTCAGAGAGACGACTGCCGAAGAAGAAGTGCTGAAGGAAAAGATGANATAACAACAGAGCGCGCGTGCAGTCTTTGTGGGCTCGCGCTCCACTGCCAAGTGGCTGATGAATATTGATGGCCCCTCCCCCTTACGTAAAAAAACAGTCCAATTATCTGGTGTCCTTTGCCACGCGAAGGACAATGTCGTGATGTTACCGTCTTACCCCGCGACCTCACCGCGTCCATGCAGGAAGCGAAATGATCACTCCATTGGATGAGAATGAGGAGGAGGTAAGGAAGGGCCTTCATGCTTCGTGTTAACTCCAAGGTGAGTCGCAAGTATTGGAAGTATCTACTGAAGGTTGGATGTTACCACATACTAACTGCAGAAGCATGTTTGCAATCGTACCCATCGTTGACCACATCTTGTGTTAAAGAGCACACAATAATTCACCGGAGAATAATTCTCCGGTATGGGAATTTGGTGGAAGCTGTTAATTTTTTTGTTGAATGCGATATTTGCTAACATTAAAGGTGTTCAAGCAATTTAAGCACATTTTTAAAGAACACNCGGTGCTGTATCTGCTTCGTGTTAACTCCAAGGTGAGTCGCAAGTATTGGAAGTATCTACTAACGGTTGGATGTTACCACATACTAACTGAAAAAGCATGTTTGCAATCGTACCCATAATTGACCACATCTTGTATTAAAGAGCACAGAATAATCGGTATGGGAATTTGGTGGAAGCGGTTAATTTTTTTGTTGAATGCGATATTTGCTAACATTAAAGGTGTTCAAGCAATTTAAGCACATTTTTAAAGAACANGTTAATTTTTTTGTTGAATGCGATATTTGCTAACATTAAAGGTGTTCAAGCAATTTAAGCACATTTTTAAAGAACACTATTATTACGTAAAACGCGTACCTTATGCAGCATACATACTTAAAAAAAACGAAAAAGCTACGAAATAAAAAGAACATCACAAGGTCACCTAAGAACAACCTCATGAGCATTTTTAAATCCCACAAACACTGGTTCTTGGATGACCTCAATCCGTTTCATTTTCATTTGTAACAGGTTACTGAATACATTTTCGTGTTACTAAAATTGGACTGAGTTAGAATGAAATTATACCGGTTTGTGTGGAGATATACATCACCAAAATTAAACTTAGCTCCAAAAACTAACTCTACGAGTATGCACAAGAAGTTTATAAGTTACAAACAATTTATTTGTTCTTAAACTCATATTTAAAACAAATGACTGGTGAATTGGTAACGAAGTATATACTATTTGGATTTGGAAGTGGCGTACTGTGTGTTTGCTCATAACAGGCCAATCCAACTTAATACACTCACACTTACCCCTGTGACAGTGCGATACCCGTAAATTAACGCTTTGAATTAAAAGTAGTTGAGGGTAAAGGAATTGGTGGGAGGGGAAGAGGGGATGAGGCCGCTCAATGACACAAATAGAAAGTTACAGCAGCGTAAACAAAACAAAAAACATTTATGAATATGCACAAAAAAAATTACTTCACACATACGTAATATTTCAGTACACGTGGATTCCCCGTATTTTTACAGTACACGTTATTATTGATATTAAGCATAGTTTTAGTTTTGATAGATGTTTATTTGTTTATGACGATAAAAATCTAAAATGTTTCCCAAGCACTCTACAGTCTCATTGTCATAAATAAAACAATTATGACGATAAACCACCCAACACAACACATTTCCCAAGTACCCTCCAATTTCTGTAATATGTGAAACAAACATGCCACATAACCCCTCGCTGGCTGATGACAATATCTGGCAGCGATGGAATTAGTTAATTTTTCATTTTGTAATATCCGATGTCACATGTTGCAGCTGGAACATTAGTTTCGCAGTAGCGACAATTTGCATTTGTGGTCGTAGCTGAATCCTGACATACGCATTTACATAGCAATAATGAAATTTAATCGGTGTGATAAAAAAGGGGAATAATTCCATGAAACCAATTTTTGTAAATGTAATTAAACCTTCTTTACCTACAAAGCTTTACACAGTAGGGTATAACGTATAATCACGCATTATGTACTTCTACTCAGTACATGTTTAATGTTTTCTAGTTGCATAAATTTGTATAATATTTATGGTTAAATATAATGAAATGTTTGTCTTATCAAGTTTACTTCGCAATGCAACTATTTCATGCATACCGGTAATGAAGAGTAACGAAATCAGTATTCTTAAAATGTATATAAGTGTACTAGTTCAACCAACATGACATGCATCTATGTATTTTAGGCGTATATGCATTGCAATAAATGTAATTCCGCACATCATGTAAACATGCCACGCTTTAAATCATTCGTCAAAGCACAGAAATACGATGACAGCACAAGAAGTTGCTATCGTGTAAACCAGACGTATACGAAGAACAAGTACATAAGGACTTAGGGAACCCATCTTCGTCCAGATCAACGTAGTCGAGGTCACTCACCTTTATCGCGTTTCTTCCCCTTAATGATTTCCAGTGGAAAACTGGCATATGTTATTAAACGGTTGACTTCAAATCATTTTTACACTTGGGCATTGAAGATGGTGACGCCACATTTTCTCTAAATCTTGTACTTTCCATGTTCTTCTCACAAACCATCTTGGAAATAAACAACCTCGGTAAACATAGTGCAAAGCATCCAGTGTAACAGGACAGTGACAGCCACACAGTTGATGTCGTATAGTTTGCATTGCATTACATATTTAATAAGTTTTCTAAAAACCTAGGGGACGTGGTGGCTGAACGGTTAGTCTGCTCGCCTCCCACTAAGGCGAATTGGGTTCAATCCCAGGCCGGGTCACTCCCGGATTTTCGCAAGTGGGAATCGTGCAGGACGATGCCGCTGGTCGGCGGGTTTTCTCGGGTATGTCCCGTTTCCCCCGCTCTTTCATTCAGGCGCTGCTCCATACTCACCTCAATCATTCTTATCGGCTCTCAAGACCTCGCTGCTAAGATACGCCCAAATCTCTTCACTCTTCACTTCTAACAGCCTAACAGTAGCTAAGTTGAATACAGGTATTTTGGTTGTTCGTGTGTTTAGAATTTTTAGGCATGAATACATTCACATTTTATTTGTGGTGACTACGATCTGTGAAAATAGTGACTCTACAAGGCCTGCAGAGCGATGACTCTCTGCTCCAACCTGTGTCGGTGGCGGCAGTGGAGTGTGACGTCACGGGTAATCTACTCCACTTACGTGGTCATTACACCCAACACGCGAGTGCCGTGGACGGTTCTTCGGCGCCAGGAACCCACCAATCCCTTCTCTAAAACTCTACCAACATCTAAAAACCGCACACATACCTGCGTGTATACATCATAGACTAAAGATGAGGCAGATAAATTTTTCATCGTATGCGCATGTGCACAGCATTTACATACCCCACATAAATACAACTGCCAAAGCCACGTGGGGGACAGTGACGGACGTTTTTGTTTCTATCCTAATTTTAAAAAAAATAGGGGGAAAAAACAAGCACTTTTATACGAGAAATATACTTCTATTAAAGTGAATTTAATGAAACTTCATTCAAAACTGGCCATAGGAAGAATACAAACATATCAAAGCACTTGTTTATATAAAGAGTGTTCTAACCTCAAATCCTATCCACGTCGTTTATGAAAGTCGTATTGACAAGCAGTCCAATGTTGGGACACGGAGAGTGGTTTAGCGCAGCTAGCGGGATCACGCCACCCCACATTCACTGCACGGTATTTCCTCCCGATCGTCCCGCATGGCTGACACGACCAGCTGATATGCATACTTGCAGCTCGATTGTTCCACCACAATGGTCGATTATGTTCGCACCGACAATCACTTAACGATCCCACGCGGTCATTACGCCCGGCTACAGCACTTTTCTTGGTCCTGCCTACTGCCGAGGGCCTACCGAAGACACGCCCACAAAGTTTCTTTCAATTTGTCAACACACTCGGTATGCATCCCCTTCTTAATTCGTTTCAGAGACCATCTACGTAACGTCACACAGTACTTAATAATATACGTGAGACCGCTGCTTACATCGCAAACTGCAGCCTAACACGCCAGCAACATGTTGGAACGCCGTTCGCCAATCAGCGCTTGGCAACCCACTCACCCAGCCAGTAGGGAACATTCCGCAGCATGCTCTAACCAATCACACACAAGGCCCATTCCCAGAGCTTCGCGCAGCCAATCAGAAAATGGGGACACCCACAACAAAGGAACCGCGATTTTCACTGGTTTTTCACTGATTTGGGTTCACTTAGATTATTTCAGGTTTAGAGCGCAAGAAATGTAGTTCTGACAGTAGGCCTTCTTGTGCCACATAGCAATTCGCTATTGAGATGAATATTCTGAGATATGGTAGTTTGGGTGGTAGTAGTTATGTAGTTCTGTTGTGAACAACAGAGTGCACTAACACATTGAACACGCCTGGGACAAGTTGAAAACAGCAGTTTATAATCGTCCACAACCGCCAGAATCACTTCCAGATCTCATAAGAGCTTCCCAGATGGAAAGGGGCCTTCGTCCTGCAGATCACATCAACACACTGAGTACGAGCATGCCACGGCGTGTTAGGGAACTGTACAATGCACNCTGCAAACAGCAGTGTATAATCGGCCACAACCTCCAGAAACACTTCCAGATCTCATAAGAGCTGCCCAGATAGAATGGGACCTTCTTCTGGAAGATCACATCAACACACTGAGTACGAGCATGCCACGGCGTGTTAGGGAACTGTACAATGCACATGGAGGCCATACACGGTACTAAGCTGCAGTGGGAAGAAGGAAACCCTCCCTACTCAAAGAGAACATTAAGTTTCATTTAGTTGTTATTTCGGGTTTATTTCCGCCCTAAAGACCTCGTTGTTAACAGCCGCCCAAATCTCTCAACAACTTTCTTGNTTTCCGCCCTAAAGACCTCGTTGTTAACAGCCGCCCAAATCTCTCAACAACTTTCTTGTATGTGATATTGGAAAATATTTGTGTTAGAAACACTTTGAATTTACCGTTTTTGTATAGGTACCGTTGGTAACGTCTAATCGCTATGCTTACGTTACGTATACTCCTTACATTTGTGCATTCTGTATGTATACTCCAAACTTTCTGTGAAGTGTTTAGTAGATGTGTTCGAAATAACCAGCAAGGACACTTACCTGGCTTCGTGACCTAGAAGAATGCATCGAGGCTGTGGCGTCACATTGTAGCAGTCCGAATCCGCGGTAATGGCACTCATGCACTCTAAAATGTCCCTTCAGCTGAGGGCACGAGCGATGTGCCCTTCACTGTAAGTTTCGTTCTTCAATTGTTCATAACAGTTACATATCTTCTTCCTGCCATCTGCTGGACACTGTTGTTCGTACACAAACCGAAGCAACACAAGAAAATGAGCCTCCCGTCGCCAAAGTATACCTAACAATTGCGAAACGAAGACGGCTGTTCGAAATCCACTTCGTCAGGAAGGGATGGACGGAATGTGAGGAATTGTGGATACCGAAAGGTATCAAGGGCAAGTGAACGAGGGTAATGTGGCAGTGAATTCGAACACAGCCAGTGTTTCCGACTTAACGCGACATATACAGTCATAGTTCTAGGTTGTATCCGGCCGGCGTTCTCGAGGTAGGCATTAATCGTGCTCGGCCAGCACCCGGAAGGAATGATGAATGTTTGCCTGAAGTTGGCAGCAGTGCGAGCACATGTCCCGGGGCAAACAGCACGGCAGTGGGGAGCTGGCACGAGTGCGCAACAGCTGGTTGTCGTCTTCGGAGACGTTGCTGCGCTGCCGCCGCCCAGAACACATCTCAGTTCCTGCTTTTTCTCAACCACATCCTCTGTTACTTCCGTCACTTCACTGACACCGTCTTACAACTACCCTGTTTTGAGCTTCTTTATTTCCTCAGACCCAGTGTTCGTAACTGTACCAAACGCATAGAAAGCTTAATTTTGGCCGGTATTGTACACTGCTAGGTCCGCTGCTCAATAATATTCCCTGAGAGTAACTGGTTGCAAATCGTGCTATTCGTCTAGGCTAACCCGTTTGGTCTCGCATTTATTTCTAAGTGCAAATGTTGCAATCACTCAAGTTTTTCGTATACGCTGTATTTGTGTTCAACATTTTTCTGACAACCAGACAGCAACGTGCTGTACCCAAACAGGAATCCATGTAAGTACTTTCTACGGCTAAAATAATAGAGCCTACAAGGTGTTAGATTCTCAGGTCAGATGCATAAATTTGATTACACGTATTATTTAAAACAAGTCATGATCTGTATGTGAGTAAATAANGATTCTCAGGTCAGATGCATAAATTTGATTACACGTATTATTTAAAACAAGTCATGATCTGTATGTGAGTAAATAAACTAATTGATTTCAATGAAAAAATTATAAGATCGCGAGAATACATTTCTCTTAAGAGTTTCGTAAAATAACATAGCACTACTTTAATTGTACTGACTTAGATCTCATCATTGTCAGTATTTCTACACCACTGAACTGCAAAGCTCCAGAAGTGTGTAAACTGTGTATGTTCAACAACATTCACAGTTAACGTGCGTACTGTACACGTTATGTGTTAGCNCTCCAGAAGTGTGTAAACTGTGTATGTTCAACAACATTCACAGTTAACGTGCGTACTGTACACGTTATGTGTTAGCCACGAGGGAGTTTTGAAGTCGTGATGCTACCACTCCGGTCTTTTACCTTTGAGATCCGGGTTCGCTTACAGAATGATACCATTTCGGGCTTTTCCCAAAGAAGGAAACGTGTTGGACGCTGCCGATGGCTTGCGTGGTTTCTTCATGTGCTCCCGTGTCACTCTCCATTGCAGTAAATGGCTTTTTCCATGTAGGACATAAGGGTTTTCCGAAATCACTCTTGGCGAATGCTGGGATAGTACTTCACCACACACCAAGGCCTGTTACTTCCCCGTTTCTGCTTGTCTGTACACTTCTTTCGAATGTAAAGATCTCACTGTCGACGAGACGTTAGGCCCTAACTACCAACCTACCTACAGGCTGTTCGCGGGAAACTGCGCACTTCTGAAAGCTCTGTTTAGGATCTACTTGTGTGAATATTATGTATTTTTCCACCATGTATAAAATTAACATTGACATGGNTGAAAGCTCTGTTTAGGATCTACTTGTGTGAATATTATGTATTTTTCCACCATGTATAAAATTAACATTGACATGGGCCTTTTATAAGCATTCTATTAATGCTTCGATCAAGTGAAACTGTGATATTATTTTAAAATTAAATATTCTAAAAATTTACTATTTCTTACATTATTGTGCGTTAAAAAGAATAGCAAGCAAAGTAAATAATTGCAATATTCAGAAATGTTTAGCTTCCATTTTCCATTCACATGAAGACATGGAACTACTTTACCACCGTTGTTGTCAACTTTACAGGGCGCATGCCAATCAACGTACGCATTAAATTATACGCTGGTAGGAACAGTGACTTTTAAATGGTTGACTTGAAAAGTGCNTACGCATTAAATTATACGCTGGTAGGAACAGTGACTTTTAAATGGTTGACTTGAAAAGTGCTCTATAAACTGTGAATAATCTATAGCTACGTACACTGAACGAGTTTCCGTGGTCATACGGCACAAAACATGACTCGCAGTTCCTTCCCCAATAGTCACTGGCCAGTCTCCCCGAGCAGGGGAAACGCCAAGCCCTATATACAAATTTTCGTAGTCTTCTGGAATATTTTCCGATAATCCTGGAGCCGAAACGCCACCTGGTGACGTCATGGTTGGCCGGCGTCACGTTGTCATGGAGACACTCAAGGGAGGGAAGGGGCAGCAGGCGCGGCTTCAAAGCGTCACACTATCGCGCCACGCGCCATCTGCAGCCCAGCAATCATGCCGGCGACAGCAGCGAGATGGTCAGTAGAGCGGGTCCCGTCACACCAAAGGTAAGCCATGTCCACGGCCCTCACGTAGAAGCAGTAACCCAAGGCGAGGTGAACTTAGGCGTAGTTTTGATGTGCGTAGGCCGTCACAATACACATTCTGCTTCTACTTCTATATGCAAAATTAGCATTGTGATTAGCCTGGTCACTTTATTCTTGCATCGGTCAAGGGAAATTTATGTGTATTAAAAAATAGAAAACAAAATAAATCATTTCACTATTCACGAATGTTTACCCAATACTTATAACTCAACATTAAAACATGGAACTACTTTCCTTCCGTCGTTACCAACTTAACTGGGCGCATATCAGGCACCGTGTCCGTTAATATGCATCATGTAGGAGCAAGGTTGANTCCGTCGTTACCAACTTAACTGGGCGCATATCAGGCACCGTGTCCGTTAATATGCATCATGTAGGAGCAAGGTTGATTCCAAAAGTGCTCACTTCACCGCGGACAACCTGTATCATTATTGCCATTACTTTATGGTAAGATGACTTTCGTCAACAAGACTGTAATTACAAGAACCGGCATTTCTAATAAGAGATATATTTACCTTCTGCTTTTCTCTTTCATACTTATTTAATTAACGTAAATGTAATAATTATCAGTTAGATGAAGTTAAGGGGCTCAACTTGCTGGCGCTTGAACTGCGTTGCAAAATAGTTAAAATCCATGGTCTTGTTTTTACAAAACATTAAACGTGCGCTCGATGTGCTGATCTACGAAAAGAACACTCACTTCAGAATATACCAGCCAATTAGCCCAACTTTCAATACACAAAGCACCTTAGGAACGTCATTTTGGAGCACTACATCATAGCTAAAACCAGCTTCTTCGAAAAGCTGTATCTCAAAATATTCGAGCCAGATTCATACAGAAGTACTCTAGGGGAATGTATTGAACCATGTTACAGACTTTCCACAAATGAAATGTTAGGGTTGCCGTTTGAAGTTGCATAGAAACACGTAGCACAAAAAGAACACTGCGCATCAGTTCAGAGGCTCGCGCTTAGCGGCGATGGCGTACTTGATGCGCGAGGCAGTGTCGTCCTTATCGCTCCCGCGCTTCTCGGCCTCAAAACAGCTCCAGGTATGCGAGCTCCTTTATAACTCACTTATCAACTCTTCGCCTCAAAAGCCAGAATTTGTTACAAATGCTCTGNCCAGGTATGCGAGCTCCTTTATAACTCACTTATCAACTCTTCGCCTCAAAAGCCAGAATTTGTTACAAATGCTCTCAAGCGTTTCCTACTAATATAAGAAAGTACAGTAAGTAGGATCTCGTCGCCATTTGTCTTATCAGCAACACGACTTTAAGGCTTCTAACAGACTCCTGTACTTTGACCGCAGTTATGAAACGTATGCAAACAAGTGCCTTACTGCTACNCCAGGTATGCGAGCTCCTTTATAACTCACTTATCAACTCTTCGCCTCAAAAGCCAGAATTTGTTACAAATGCTCTGAAGCGTTTCCTACTAATATAAGAAAGTACAGTAAGTACTTTAAGGCTTCTAACAGACTCCTGTACTTTGACCGCAGTTATGAAACGTATGCAAACAAGTGCCTTACTGCTACNACTTTAAGGCTTCTAACAGACTCCTGTACTTTGACCGCAGTTATGAAACGTATGCAAACAAGTGCCTTACTGCTACTGTCAACTAGGTCACCTCACTTCCTTTCAGCGAAACACTTTCTTGAAAGGACTGGAATAAGGAGGGGAATAATTTACTTTTCAAGTCTAAGCTTTCGACTAAAAATGTTTGCTTAGAAAGATATTCAGGTACACAAAATGGAAAAACTTGAAGGTTGTAGGGAAGAGATGAATAGCTAAGCCACTGCAGCAGTAACAGCAGTACATATCAGAATCCACAACACGTGTTCTGCTTCAGATGTGGTGAATATGGACACACCACAGCTAGGCATGCAAACCAAATGCCACAGGCAAAACACTGTACAACATCTAAGTAGTCAACAAGACAAACAATTATTGGCCCACCAGCACGTGGCAACGAACTAAAAGTGGCTAGCGCAAACGAAAGGGAATATTTTGTAACATTAAGTAGCCGAAGAAAAAAAAAGCAGCCTGTTCAGAGTCTTGTTGAACCAATAAGAAACAGACAGGGCTAACACAACTGTGAATTCAAGGACTTCTCAAAGACTGAAATTTACTGTTTCAAGGGCTAAATTAACTAACTTAGCAACCGTAGTGTCGAGTAAAAATGACTGATATAACTTTTAATTTTGAAGTTCAACAGCAGTGAGTCCAAAAACCTTTACACGTTTGTGTATCTTTGAAAAAGATCTGAACCACTGAGAACATATTTTACCATCATCAATTCACTAGTTTTTTTTNCACGTTTGTGTATCTTTGAAAAAGATCTGAACCACTGAGAACATATTTTACCATCATCAATTCACTAGTTTTTTTATTTTTTTTTTGCAATAGCTTAATAAGCGCGATTTCATTTAAATGGCTTAGATAATCTGACACCTAGAATGTAATTTTGGCTCCGACCATTTCACAGGGGTCAAATACCCACTCAAAG
This sequence comes from Clitarchus hookeri, assembly GCA_002778355.1. Lineage (NCBI taxonomy): Eukaryota > Metazoa > Arthropoda > Insecta > Phasmatodea > Phasmatidae > Clitarchus > Clitarchus hookeri. The sequence goes on from NQII01004182.1 coordinate 82,568, forward strand.
CACATAGCCAGCATTGTGTTGTTACATGACACTTCATTTGTCAGACGTCACAAAACCTTTTCATTCATCATAAATATTTAATAATGCTCTACGCTCTTTGACAGCCATTGTTCATATTCACACTGCAACAAACACAATCCTGATGAAAGAACGCAGACCAGTTTATACAGAAAATACATATTTTTCACTCCTAGCCATGCATACATATTTAGTCATGTATTCTGAGGTGAACAACTCAAGGGCTTTTCAAGGTTCAGCATAATTTAAAGACTAAGGAACCGCCACACTACTNCATCATAAATATTTAATAATGCTCTACGCTCTTTGACAGCCATTGTTCATATTCACACTGCAACAAACACAATCCTTATGAAAGAACGCAGACCAGTTTATACAGAAAATACATATTTTTCACTCCTAGCCATGCATACATATTTAGTCATGTATTCTGAGGTGAACAACTCAAGGGCTTTTCAAGGTTCAGCATAATTTAAAGACTAAAGGAATTAAAATTCTAGGACTATAAAACCCCGGGTACAGCTATATCAAAGGAACCGCCACACTAATCCGTTTCAGGGCATCCAACTATTCGACGAAATAACGATCAAGAGGAAACTTTTTTTTCCTTAATTTTAAGGATATTTTATGGTTTCGTAACATGATATCGATGATAAATTGTTTCAAATAACGTAACGGTTGAAAAACAACATCCGTAAGGTTTTCTATTGAAATATGAGAATTTGACTTTATAATATTTACTCGTTCAAATTTAGACAAGTTGTTGAAATACAAATTTGGCTTTCTGCTCAAATTTTTATTGAAATCATACGCATGGCATATTGCAACTTTGGTTGGACTCCGGAACTTGGTCCACCTTTGACAAGAGTTAATTTTGGCTTCAAAATATAAATATCGGCGACACGCATAACCAATTTTCAATAAATATATATTTCCCGACATGCTAATAACATATATAATTATTTCAGGTTGTATCCTAACAAACTAACTGTTCAATTTCAAATTTTTTCAAAAATATAAAAAAATTAAAAACATATATTTTTTATTTATTTAAAAAACAGATCTTCCTTCATTATTACACTTTCTNAAATTGTTTCAAATAACGTAACGGTTGAAAAACAACATCCGTAAGGTTTTCTATTGAAATATGAGAATTTGACTTTATAATATTTACTTGTTCAAATTTAGAAAAGTTGTTAAAATACAAATTTGGCTTTCTGCTCAAATTTTTATTGAAATCATACGCATGGCATATTGCAACTTTGTTTGGACTCCGGAACTTGGTCCACCTTTGACAAGAGTTAATTTTGGCTTCAAAATATAAATATCAGCGACACGCATAACCAATTTTCAATAAATATATATTTCCCGACATGATAATAACATATATAATTATTTCAGGTTGTATCCTAACAAACTAACTGTTCAATTTCAAATTTTTTCAAAAATATTAAAAAATTAAAAACATATATTTTTTATTTATTTAAAAAACAGATCTTCCTTCATTATTACACTTTTTACTATTACTTCTTCATAACACAAAGTCAGTGAACGTAAAAAGCTACAAATCGTGGTGTGCCTTTATCGGAAGCCTGGCCGTGGGTTTTACTAGGATACGCCTGCGTTACCGGGTAACATTTTCTTTTGGGATGTTAGAATGAAATGAAACTACCGAAATTGGGGCTTTGCTTTTACAGCTGAAGTCCACAGACCTAGACTAGATATTTTATTCGGTACCAAAATCAGTGCGCTAGCACATCGTTGTCGTGAGGACAATCTTCGCCCGCACCCAAGATGGCCGTCAGTCGCCGCGGGCCCCCACCCGCACCTTGCACATGCGCGGCGCCTACTCTACGTCATGCTCGCATCGTAGTCGTAACTACAAAACATTTGTATTTTCAATCGTGTTAGTAGTCAGGAAGTTATAGTGTCGAAATGGATCTCCCTGCGAACGTTTCTGTCCTCCTAACTAATATGGTGGTCTGATTGTAAAGACTTATTGCCGACCTCCCGTGGCGTAATCGGTTGGTGCGCCGCCGGTCTGGGGTGCAGGAGGTTCTGGTTTCGAGTCCTGGGTAAGGCATGGGTGTTAGTTTAAGTTAGGTCATAAGTTAGTTTTCAAGCCGTCCCCTGATAAGACTTCAGGCAAAACATCGGGGGAATGTTAATAAGCTCGGTCCAATTCTAAAGACGCACGCGCGTCAAAACGTATAAAATACTTTGAGTCTGTTGAACGCTGTTAAGAGCTGTTCACGGCAAACCGAGCACTTTCAAAAGCCCGGCTTATGTTCTACTTGTACTCAGACTGTGTATTCTTCCACCATATGTAAAATGAACATTGTCACGAGCCTGGTCACTTTAGTCATGAGTCGGTCAAGTGAAGCTCTCTAATGATTATATACGAAATATTACACAATTTTGCTCAATATTGCTCTTAAATGAGTTTAAAAAAACATAAACGAAAATAAATAATTTAAGTGTATACCCAGCACTTAAAACCCAATGTGACTTCATGGGACTACTTTCCTTCTGTCGTTACCAGCTTGACAGGGCACATGACAGTCATTCTGCCTGTTCCACTCAGACTAAAGATGATGGAGACTGCTTATTCGTCTTCTGCGCATGTACCCAACATTGACCTACCCCATAGGAACACTACTGTCAAAGTCACTTGGTCAACAGTAAAGAACGTGTTTGTTTATATCTTAATTTTCAAAAGTCAAGCACTTTAACATGAAAAAAATACTTTCTCCAATTAAAACTTAATATATCTACATTCAAAATTGGTTAGAGGAAGCATACAAACCTCTCAAAGGTCTTATTTACTAAAGAGTGTCCTAACATTAAATCCAATCCATACTGTTTTTGTTATTCGTGTAGGCAGAAAAACAGTTCAATGTTGGGACACGGAGATTGGTTGTGCGCAGCCAGCGAGATCGCTCTACCCCATCTTTAGTCTATGGTTCTACTATATGCAGGTACGAGCAGTGATATTTTTCAAAAGTAGATTTGAAAAGTGCTCAATGAACCGCAAACATGTTGTCGCGAGATAGGGCTGTAAGCCGTGTGCTCCGCTGTAGCACAGGAGGCTGTGTGAACGGAGGAGAACGTGGGCGACGCGCTATCCGGGGCTGACACAGGACGTCCTCAGATACTGGTGCAGATAGCGCGCGGCAGGCGACCCCCAGTTACACCATCACACTTCCTGTCAACGCGAACCGCGTTCCATTCCCGGCGGGGTCACTCCCGCAGCACCGCACGTGGCTATCGTGCTCGTCGGATTTCCCGTTTCCCTCGCCATTGCATTCCGACTCTGCTCCATGCTCACCTCGCTTCACCCAAATCTCTCCACTCCACTCTCCCCTCTAAGGTCGCTGGTCACCGGAAATTGCATTATTTTATATTTGTACAAAATACCGTTCGACTACTAGACATTACTTACAAGTACTTTTTCCCTCGCACAAAATACTTTAAGACCACAGTAAGTCCAAATTACAGTTATGGTGTTTTTGGAGCGCACAAAACGCTTGTTATACGTGGCATATTTAGGAAACAAACAAGCACGTCAAATATGGGGTAAATTTTTCAAAGGATGGATTCAAAAAGTGGTCTGATTCCGCGGAACATACAGTGAACAGACTATACTTACACGCTGTACATATACTCGTATACATGCATGGTATGCACAGAGTTATAGGCATTTTCACGGCAAAGTGAATACCTTTGAGGCCCTTGTGACATTTTCTTTCAACCATTTTTCATAATTTAACCACATTTCAAAATAAATACTGCCATGTAAGTAATAAACACAGTGTGTATATTACACCGCACTCGGAAGTTGACGTCTAAGGTTAAAATAAAATATATATTTATCTACTATTATTCCAAATGAGAGGGCTTTCAAAAGTGCGCACCTTACCGTGAATAGCCCATGAGAGTTGCAGGTGTTTGTACATGTGTTTGTAAATGTGTTTGAAGTGTGTTTGCGGGCGGGCGGGCCAGCTGTACCTGCCGAGGCAGTGTTCCGCGCCGTCGACGAAGAAGTTGCTGGCCGCGGTTCGAGGGCGGGGTCAGGAGGTGAGCACCGCGCAGGTGAGCCCGACGTCGTGTCCAAGGACACCCGGCTGGCCCGCCACGCCACGCAGTCTGCCGTCGTCCGCTCACGCCAGCCAGCAGTAAGGGCAGATTCACACCTAGAGACTACGTGACGTGAACTCCGGCCGAGTCTACATCTTTATGCAACTCAACCCGTGTTCACATCCGAGTTACGAAAGGATCGTCCTTAACAATTTGTAATTCACGACGACCAAATATGCCGTATCTGCTATCTGAACGTTATACATGAGTGTACTTGCAGCTAAAGGTGCATAGGCCTACGAGCAGATTTCATAATATTTGAGACATTTTCCTACGCGTGCGAATAGGAAGATAACCTCTCACATAAATTAACGCCAAATTGCACCCGACATTTTTTTTCCAATTCCGTACTTCTTCAAATCGATAATTAGTTTATAATTAAAATACACAGAAACGAAATAATAATTACAACGTTTGTCGCAATCATGGCAGAACATACAATAAACATTAAATTAGAAATTTGGACGGAATAAAAATTAATATAGAAAACAAAAGAATAGTTCCCTTGAGTATAACTGGCTAAAAACTTCGGTTTTATAATTGCGTTGGGTCAACTTATATAACATGGAAAATTTAACTTTATGCTGCTCTTAATTAAATGTGAAAGCAATGTTGCGTGATATATGCCTGAACATAACGACAACGCTAAGTTAAAGTTAAAGTCTGTATTGAACCTTTGTTACAGACTCTGAAAGTCCCGCAGATACACGCAGTGCGTCAAGAAGACAGCGCGCCCGTCGAGAGCCGCACATTGTTTGCATTGACAGGTGAGTAACCAGGTGCACCTAGGCCGCCCAGGCCGGTGTAGCCACAAAGCAGTTAGGAATAGAGACGTGAAACATGCGCTTGCACCGCGTATATGGCGTCACTGGCCAGCAACATGTCGGGACGCTGTTCGCCAATCAGCGCCTGGTGACCTACTCCCCAGCCAGCAGCCTAGCCAATAGGCGGTACACGATAGCCAATCAGCCCACCCGTTCCCAAAGCCTTCGCGCAGCCAATCAGAGAATGGGTACGCCCACAGCAAAGGCACCGCCACGCCAATTCTTTTCTATCTACTCTGTAGTTTTGGAACACGCCTGTGCTACGCCTCAATGTGCGATTCGCAACTTAAACCTATTATTGGCCTTTCTTTGCTCTACACTGTGCTACGTCCCTCTATGCAACAACAGTGAAGTTCAAATGAGAAAATAATCTTGGCGCAGCTGTGAGGGAAGTAAGGTAGGGGAGGGCTCTCCCGAGCGCCTGCCGCTGCACGGAGGGGAACCACGTGACACTGCTGGCGCTATACGCACCAAACTGATAACATCGCTCCCTACTACCGCGCTGTACGACTCACGTTTTTTCGACAGATATGCACACGCGAAGTAGCTCTCGCCTAACCCTCCTTGGCCGATGTCACTACTGAACTGAACAACCCCCACCCCTTCGTGCTGGGGCAATGGACTCTCCCCACTCGCCCGACGCATTTGGACTTATGTTCGTTATTATTTTCATTTGGATTTCACTGTATGTGCCAATGTGCGCACGGCCAGTAAATACGACATTTGAGGATTACCTTGCGCGATTTCTTTCCACCACAAAATAAATGTTTTCCCTCGCATTACTATTCCACTTGTGCCAGTTTCTGTCGAACTGGGAACGCTTATTTCCCAACCGGCAGAGCTGCGAAAGCTAAGTAACACTGTAGAACAGGCTGCGTTAAATGATTTATCACTGGAACTGATGTAACTTAGACACTGTGCTACTGCACTTTGTTTTATCTGGCGCAGAGTTGACAAGAGCTGGCTTGATAAGTGGCCTGCTGCTGTTGTGGGAAAAAAAAACCGAGAATGTAAAATGATTTACTGGCTAAGAGTCGACGAAGCAGACAGGAAAGGGGTTCACATCTTATAGAAGTTTCCAAACCTGAATGTAGAACAATATACAGAGGACAGAATATCAACAAGTCTGTAAGCTGAAATCAAACCAGTGTTTCCGTGTAAAAAACATGCGTTAGTAAAATACTCGAAATTACATACTTGTTTACATATTTTTGCCAATCAATGACCCGTTCGTTTCTCATTTAATTTAACAATTGCAAATAAACCTGCCCAAAATCAAGCTGAACTGTTAAATACGTACAGATATTTTTTTGGTACGAGTTGTACTCGTGTTGCACTTGTCTTGCAACCAGTGACGAACGTGCTGCGTGCTCTATGATATTGGTATTAACCAATCATGTCGAAGAGGCGTATAAATCCCACAAATCAGATTAATCGCGAAGAAGACTGGGCACCGGTACCTTGCTGTGTACAGCATTGTTCATAAATGTAATTCGCGTGCAACGCGTCAACGATCGTAATCACAGTGACAGAACGGGTTAAAGAAATGTTTCCTATTTGCCCAATCCGTCTGTGTGTTTTTATATACTTTATGGTACCGCAATAGTAGTATTCGTATGGTGCAGGGTTCAAGTATAGGAGTCAGGAGCCGTCCGCCATCTTGGTTGATGTCACAGGCCCGGCCGGTGGCCTGGGACGGTCATGTTATGGACAAAATTACCTGTTTCAGTCCAAATATCACTTGCGAAATTAATTATTTTACCCAAAAATCTTTTCTTTATAAAAAATTTAAAAAAAATGGAAAAGTGAGGAAAGCAGATTTGAAGCTCCTCGAAGCAAGAGCCGAAAAATCCAGTAGAGGAGGATTTGAGACTCTGATCCAGATCAGACGGATGGGGAGGATCGACGACCTGCCCTCAGTCTGCACCTACCATTTGCACACCCTGCCACCTCCACTCCACCCCCTCACACAATCTCTCTGCACCATAAATTCAACCCCTACCCACCAGCGAATGGCAATTATTATAAAAAAATCGCAAGAAATAAAAAAAANAAAAATGTAGAAAAATTGCATAAAATATTAAAAAAATACTAAAAGATCGACGAACATATAATATTACCCTACTCCACTCTTCGTTCACCCCACCAACCCTAACTAACACCCCCTCCCAATCATAAAAAATCGAGATATTCGTAAAATTCAACGATAAAAATCGATAAACATACAATATTAACCTCACACTCATCCCACCACTCACACATCAATCCCTCCTCCCTCCAATCATCAAAATACTAGAAAAATCATTAAAATGCCAACAAATTAATAAAAGTTTGGGGACATATTACATCACTGACTCCAACGCCCGTGTTGGATGCCGATCGCTATGACCTTAACCACAATAACCATGCAAACAATTAATTTAAAAAAAATGTAAAAATTTGAAAAAATGCATAACAATTGACGAACATATTACGTTACTGACTCCGACCACCATGTTGAATGTTGTCGAGCATAAAATTAACCCAAATGACCTTGAACTCAGAAAATCAAGAACAAATAGCGAAAAATTACAAAAATGTTTAAAACCATTGAGTAAAAAATTACATACCCAATACGAAAAACCAAGTTGGATGTGTGTGATCCTAAAAGTTCGATTCTCGTAAAGATGGAAGTGCACACACAGCCTCTCCCTGGGACAACGATCAGCAGGCATCTGAACCCCTCCTTCTATAGTTCATCGGCTCTATTTTTCTACTCAGTTAAATCAGCTCTCAAGTCCTCGCTGTTAAGAGCCGCCCAAATCTCTTCACTCACTCACTCTAGACTCGATTAAGCTTTGTTTTCATTGGGCGGAGGAATATCCCGGAAGTAGAACTTTAGCAGGGCTTCAGAAAAGTTGGAAGTAACCGTGAATGGACTATATATGTTTATGCCAATCCCTATATAAAAAAAAGTGACGAAAGCGTACCGCCTGAAATTTTTCTCGGAATATACGCGAGTGTAGAGAAATTACGTGAAACAGATGACATCCGCAATTTTTAAGGTTTTTTCCACTTATTCTTCCGAGTTGTTGAACTCAGAATGCTGACATTCATTTTTACGTGAAGCGAAAAAAACTGTGACGTGACTTTCGCAACAGCCGACATCGAAAACCGACACCGTGTAAAGCGGCGTCTTTACTGCGGCAACTTGGCGTCACTGCGGGCTGGAACAGCAGGTTATATATAGTCCATTCACTGATACTAACAACTCTTCTGAAGCCCTGCTATAGTTCTACTTTCAGGACATTCCTCCACCTCGTGCTAACAAAACCTTAAAGTTACACCAAACGTGTTTGTGCACCATCAGTTTAATAATATTCTGCATGAGAACTACTTCTTACTAGACATCGCCAACATACCTATTCTTCCTCAACTTTTATTTACGTTAGTCATGAATGAAATACTATAATTTATAAATAAAATATATGTCAAAGTTCAATTTAACCAAAAATAAGCAATTTTATGTTAAGAGAAGTGTTACACTTGCGATACATGACATATCTGGGAAAGTACCAAACACGTGATACATTGAGTGATGTTTCAAATGTTTGGAGATACTGTCAATATACTATAGCACAGAACATCACTCCGGTGTCGGAATAATGAGCAATATGACAGCTCGAAACGTCTGTTTATCATTTCTCGTATGCTAAAAATGTTCTGTTTCATCTCGGCAACTACTGTATTCCAATACCTGCACCCGTTCAACAAAGGTTAAACAAAATACAAGACGGTTAAAAATTAGGATTCATAAAAAAAAAAATTCGAAATCTTATTGGAGAAATCCGCGTTAACACAGGTACACTACGGGAAAACAGCAAGTAGCTTATAGCCACGCCATTTGTATTACAGCTTGACTCTTGCTAAGAACAATATGCTTACACTAATTATAGTAAGTTATATTAAGTCAGCAGTAAAGTGGCTTCAGTGGAGAACTGCTCTGCAACTATACAGCATTCAGAACTCATTTAATAATAATACACGCAATATTACATTGTAAGAAAGATTGCATACGAAAGACGAGGGCGTATATTTTTTAAAACTGTAAAATATTTTGCGAGAATTTGCGTAATCAAATGTTTTATACGATATACTGATAAGACATCATTTCTAATTCAAATTTAAGTGCATTTCCATTCTGGATGCTTCAGAAAACAAATTTTGCAAGAAAACCTTCAAGTACTATGGCTGTATGTGACGCAGTATTCGCTATAACGTTACTAAATGTCTGAGTACATTCGCGGTTACCTACTGCTTTTCTGAAGTTCTGCTAAAGTTCTTCTTCCGGTACATTTCTCCGCCTCGTGCAAGCAAAGCTTAACCGAGTCTAAAAAATTACACCAAAAGGGACAACGCACCGCATTCGTCTGCTCCCTCAGTTAGATAATTTAATAATATTTTTCAGAGAAACTATTTCGCACGAGGCATTAGCAACACACTTAGTGGCGACGGGGCGCTGGGCGCGCGTATTATTGTCGCCCGTATCGACGTGCTTCGAACGCGGATAAACAGCATCTCAGACCGTGCATGATAAACACGTGGTATGCATGTCCGTGGGCCCGGATTCTCGTGCGAACGCGTTACCCTGGTCCTGGATTCAACTGTCAGCTCGCGGCAAGCAAGAAAAGCGGCGAAACTAAGACCGGTAATGCAGCTCGAAGTCAGAACTATACAACAGTGCCGTAACAGTTGAGAAACAGTAGAGCTGAAAAACGTGCAATTAACTGCTTGGCACTGTCGCTTTTTTCACCTCTTTGACAATTATTATGGAATTAATTTATAATTGATGTTCGTGCTTTGTCGAGCAAGGACGCGAAAGTGCCTTGTGACCAAAAAGTTACGTATTCAAACTGTGGATAGATAAGACACGAATGTATCATTTTCAGTTAGAAATTTATATCAGTACAATATTGATGGCGCCCCTCCTGTTTACAAATCCTGTATAAGGCTGTACTAGTAACCAATTTATTTTCTAGGTTTTGATAATATTTTAAAGTTTCGTGATGTGATATCATTGACAACTTGATAAAAATAACAAACCATCCTAAAAAATTAGTTCACCATTTTTTAAAGCGTAAATATGAGAGTTTTTACTTAAACTGTTGATTCATTTAAACTTTGCCTTCATTTAAATTTTAAAAAGTTATTTCAACGAAAAAATTGGTTTTATTAGGTGTTTATTCAAGTCATGGGAATTGAATGTTGCTAATTCTTTGACTAGAATTGTCATTATTGTTGTCTGGAAAACCTAGAAAAGTCAGGTAAATTTTATTTCATATCACAACGAAAAAGGATAACTGGATATTTTAACTCATGGAAGAAATAAGAGTAACCCAAAAAAATGACCGACCAATTACAACGTCTGCCATTCTCTAGTGCGACAATCCACTGTAACAATGCTTGGCCACTATATTCACGGTCAAGTGAGCACGTTTTAAAGCCCTCTCATTTGGATTAATACTCAATAAATGTACTTTATTTTAGCCCTTGACGTTAATTTCCGAGTGCGGTGGAATATACACACATTTTTTATTACTTACATGCTAGTATTTATATGGAAAGGTGGTTAAAGGATAAAAAATAGCTGAAAGGAAAAATAACTAGGGCCTCAAAAGTGCTCACTTTACCGTGAAGAGCTTGAATCTGCAGTGGCCAAGTTACAGAAATGTCTGTTGCGTTGAGTACAAAGGAAAAGGCCAAGCACACAAAAACATGAGCAGGGATTGAAAAAATTCGCGATTCCGACGATCGTGTGGGGTAGACTCCACTTTCTGTGTGTTCTGGAAATTCCGTGGTTTGTGCATAGTTTGTTGTCCAATAAGCAGCCATGTTTACGTCAGACAGGTGGCTCTGGATCTTGTTTCCTTGCAAGTCTGCTATTGGTTCGGAGTTCCCCTCAGCGTATCTGATAACACTCGTATACCTAACATAAATATACTTGCGTTTCTTTGAAATATAGTTTCCCCAAAAATGAATTCACAAAAATGTTCCGATCGCCATCCGTGACAAAATGGAATAATTCATAGCATGGTATATGCGGGCAGGCTCGCCCGCTAATCTAGGCAAACCTTGTTTCGTGGTATTCCGAAGAACAGCAGTATGCCTCGACGACTTTCACCGAATATCGCACGAGCGACTTCGGCCAAACTTGTGATTAAATCAAGTTTCTTGGTAGCCCTAGTTACGTGTTTCGCATATGCAAATATGTGCCCCAGTTGCAAACATGCGAAACTTTCTCGCTTCCCATTCAGTTGGTAAGTAACGAGAAGTAAGAAAAAATATATCGTTTTTAAATAAAGCGGCTAGTCAGAGCGCTGAAATAGGTTATGTTTTCAGAATGACGAGCTCTGAACTGGCATAAAGGCAACGGACACATCCTCAGAATGGCTATACAAAGCGGGTGGCAAGGTCATTTAAGTTAAAGGATTTGGCGCCTATGATGGTGAGTAAAGCCTTCTTTTCAAAATATATTTTTAAAACTATTATTTCAGTGTTTGCATACACACACACATCCACTAACACTTTGCTTCCTGTTCACGCATATATACAAACAGCTTATACTAGCAAAAAATATATGAATATCGTTATTTACTGACCTCCAACTTTATTAAATATTCGTTAAGTATTAAAATGTACAGTTATGCCACGCGGAGTGACATTTTAATTGTCACTGGGGGAGGGGAGCGGCAAATACCCCATATGGATCTACTTTTCCGACGTCCCGGTTACAGCACCTCTAGCAATACGCGTCTGGTTGTATAATGTATTCATGGTAACTTCAAGATTTTCTGAAGCCCTGCTTAAGATCTACTTTCAGGGAGCCGATTATGTATCATTCCGCAGTATGTATACAAAACATTGCCATGTGACACCTGTCAAATGTTTTGTAAACAAACAGTGCCATGTGGGAACTGTCAAATATTTTGTTAACAGTGTCCATGTGGGAACTACCAAAATTTATTTTTGAAGAGAAACAATGCCATGCAAATCTTAACTGTCATATACTTTAATAAAATTCTCCAAATGTCTAAAAAATGCTAATCAATTTAGCAAAATATTGTAATACATACAAAAAGGTAGATTGAAGTATATATCGGAACTGTTAATTATATAATTTAATTAAAGTTTACTTATTATATTAAGATTTATTTACATAATTGGTATAAGGAAAAAGTTAAATTTTACATAATAAACTTTTGGAAGTAGCACTCAGGTTAAAGATTTCACTGTGATAAATGGGTACCATTTATTCTATTTTATCGCATATAAGTCGCACATTTTATTTAAAAAATTTTATTGAAAACTCGGGGGCGACTTATAAGTGAGAAAAATTCCTCCAGCCCCGCACTAACGTTTCATTTACTACGAATTCACGGCCCGCGGCTCGATTTCCAAACTCTTCAGCGAACAAAATCACTTTCATTTTTAAACCTGCGTTGTAGGTACATCGCTTTTCAATCAAGAAACTGTCGGACTTCTTCACTGCCACAACATCAAAACACTACGTGCGACGCAAAGACGATATAAGAGAAATACGTGTAAGCCAACGCTAATGTGCTGCTATCTCTTACGCTCCACAAAAAGCTTTCGAAAATAATCGATTATCAGTTATTGACCACAAATCGATTCCTTTTCATTCTTTTAAAATATGTTTTTCTGTTAAGTATTGCGAAGGGAATTACGTAACGGAAATATTCAAATGCCTTTCTACATTTTGCACGTTTATTTAAAACTTACAAAGATAAACTGCAGAAATAACAACGCTAATACCAAAATTACATCTTAACCTAGAATTATCTTATAAGTAGAAAGAATGTGTTACGTTAGTTTTATAACCGCAATTCAGCGTCTCCAATATCCAATATGGCGTGGTTATACTTCTGAAAACAACGTGCCCAAACGGACAAGATGGAGTGTATGAGTCCGCTGGACAGACACTGAAATTTATATAATTTCAATTAATAACAGTGAAATCTTTACCCATGAGTGCTACGTGAAAATGTAAATATATAGTTTAGCAATATTAACTTTACAATTACGGCATTAAATTTATACATATTAATATTTAACCTACGAACTATTTCTTTTCAGCTATAACCAACATGTCCCTTCAAAATCCGTTGTTAATTCGTACGGACTTTTAACAAATTATTATAATTTATTGAAAAAATATACTTAAAACTTAAAACAACCAATTTATATAGTGCTTCAGTGCTAAAAGCAAGACAAAACCTTTTTACATATACAATTTTTTTATAACCAATTCAACATGTAACTCCTAGGGTGATTTTTCAAAGGTTCTTTTCAAAAGTATCGAAGATACCGTGAATGGATTATAATCTATGTTTTAGAGCAGTTTTTACAGCAAACCGATTTTTAAACAGACGGCGGAATCGCTAGAGACGTTAACGAAGAACGCAAAACGTTTACGGTACAATTAGGTGGCCGTAAGTCATTCTACGCAGTTCCTGCCAAAGTAGAAACCGTAAAAAAAAAAGGCCTTTTTTGTCACTGCATCATTATGTTTTTTGATTGATTGATTGAAATAGTGTTTATTGTACAATGAACAGATGCTTTTTATTCGGCGTGGAAACGAGTCACTGGACTGGGGGATCCCTCTGCTTCTTTTTTTCAGTCTAGAATATTTTGCCCGCCATTGTGGTGGAAGTAATTATTGACGTGCAGTTGGGCAAAAGTTGGGGTGCGTCGAGAAGTGGAGAAGCGCACGCGTTCGCTTTTGGAAGAAAAAAATACCTTCCCCTGTTACCCCTAGCGAACGTATAAATCAGGAGCACCGCGTGGAGGGGTGGATGACGGGCGATGGCGAATGAAATGTGCCATCAGCACGCACATGACACACACAGGCTGCGTGGCGCGCGACCATCTCCCTCCCTCCCGCGGTTCCACGGCGCACGCCGCTCCGCGCACCTGCGCGCGCACACGTCGCCATGACAACAGAAAGGACCTGCAGGCCGCGGCCGTCAGCAGGGGTGTCCACTCCTCACTCGCCACAGTGTTCTCCAGGGGAGAGCGTGTTTGCACGCACTCTGTCGGCGGCATCGTCACACTCTTTGAATCAAACCTTGAAGAATCACCCCATGTGTACTTGTTTGGTGGTTTCCTAATACGACATGTATCACTGGCGTTTTATACTTCTGTTTACATATACGTATAACATTTTGAGTTAAATTATACTTTTACCTATATTACATTTATAAATTACAACACTTCAATTAAAATTAGTATGAATATAAAAATAGAGAAAATAGGTGTGTGGGTAATACCTAATAAATAGCTATAACGCAAAATGTAATTGCACTGAGTGCGCACGAATGCTGTGCGTTGTCACGTTCATGTAATTTTCTGGACTCAGTTAAGCTTTGTTTGCATGGGGCGGATGAATATCCCGAAAGTGTAACTTTAGCAGGACTTGAGAAAAGTTGGCAGTAACCACGGCATTCACGCTTCACAACTCAGCAACAGGAACTGCTACCACAGAGTAGAAACAACCTCTCATAACGCGGCCGCCGTGGCTGAGCGGTTAGCATGCACGCCTCCCACCTAGGCGAACCGGGTTCAATCCCCGGCAGCGTCACTCCCGGATTTTCGCAAGTTGGAATCGTGCCAGATGATGCCGCTGATCAGCGGATTTTCTCGGGGAACTCCCGTTTCCTTCGCCCTTTCATTCCGACGCTGCTCCATACTCACCTCATCGGCTCTCAACCCACAGCTCTTCACTCACTCAATCCTCTCATAAAGCGAACTGCAGCCGCACACGCCAGCAAAATGGTGTCACTGACCAGCGACATGTTGGAACGCCGCTCGCCAATCAGCGCCTGGTAGCCTACTCGCCAGCCTGCAGCCCAGCCTATAGGGAATGTTTCGCAGCTTACTGTAGCCAATCAGATGTAATGCCCGTCCGACAGCCTGGCCCAGCCAATCAGCGAATGAGAATCGACATGCAACTTCGCTTCTGTTATACTTACTATTTTGACCCACAGTTGTGTTCCCAAAAGTTGCAGTTCGAGGTAAACTACAAAAGTTGCAGAAATAGAATAGGTATGAATGTGTGTATACAGAAACGAAAAGACGTGGCGGTTTCTTTTATGTAAGCGAACTCAATCGTTCATTGGCCGCGCGAAGCTGTGCAAACGGGATTTCAGTGTGACTGGCTACTGCACGTTATGGAATATTTTCTATTGCTCGGGCTGCCGTCGGACAAGTTAGTTTTCTTGAGCTGATTGTTTAGCGACGTTCCGCCATATTGCTGACCGGTGCAGCCTTCTTCGCTGGCTGGAGTTCTCAAGACACGCCACCGTTTCACCTCTGTATTCTTAAGTACTCTGTGTTGCAGTAATAAGAGCTGGCATTTTATGGATATCCGTGACTGTTTATGCAGGCGGATACTAAATAAAGTGCACAGAATCACAAGTTCACTTTGGTTCACAATTGAAAGCATAACAGTAATCCCAAAACATAGGTCGTGTGCATAAGAATTGACCGCCATGTTTACAAACTACTGATTCACCGCGTAACAGGTGGTGCGCAGGAAAGGTCTTGACGTAATGCGCAAAGTTAATGGTTGTGTTCCATTTACAGTGCAGACTCATAGGGTAATAGCCATTCAGAGTAGAGTATTACATTTTCGACCAAGTTTTTTTTATTAATAATGGAGACGCAGAAACGAAGAAATGTCTCAGCATATAATTTTTTTAAGGTTATCATACTCTTTATAGATCGAAAAAGTAAAGATAAAAAAAAAAGGGTCATTTAGTGTGTAAAGGCAGACTCGCCACAAAATTTCATTGGCTAAAAATAATACGTAAGTATTCAATTGTGAATCAATTTCGCACAATATTTCAAGTCAAGTAAATGTTATACTGTTAAGTCTTATGCTGCGCGCCTACGTTTTTTTGTAGTGAACCAACTAAAAAAGAACTCTTAAAATCCCTCTCTGTAGCTGCGTGGGCCGTTTTAGATGCGGGTTTAGGTAAGCACGACGTAGGGAGCCGACATCTTGTTTCGAGGACTGCAAGTTTGGAACTTTCTGTGACAGTACCCATGTTCATTCTAATCTTATATCTCCCCCCTCACCAGGCACGCACGCACGCACGCACACACACACACACGCACGCTCTCTCTCTATCTCTCACACACTATCTCTATCTATCTAATACTGTGCGTTGTGTGTTTGTGCTTGCTGTTATACACCTGTGTCACACTTATTTCATGTGAACCAAGGTTTTAAATATCTGTAGTGAAATATTGCTCTTTTTATTATGTAAATNGTGCTTGCTGTTATACACCTGTGTCACACTTATTTCATGTGAACCAAGGTTTTAAATATCTGTAGTGAAATATTGCTCTTTTTATTATGTAAATACCTATAAACAAGACATATTTTGAAAATAATGCAGTAAGTAATATACAATAAGTTATAAATATTTGTCACATTATGAAATAGTGATCCAGCACTGTTTGTCAACAGTCCTGAATATGTCGGCGTAGNGGGGGGGGGGAGCGACGGGCATACTCGCTGTAAAGTAGAGAGGCGGCTGTCTCCCTTGCCAACAAATACTGCACACCTATCACGTATCTTGTCTTCCAGTAAAGCTCCCGGCATAAACAAACCGCGCACAGTTTCTTCTGACAAATTGTTTGTACCAAATAATACCACAAATTCGCAACAGCAGTCGCTTCATTTCATTTCACATTATCTAATATTTCGACCACCCAGACTAGTGAACTGAAAAACCCAGATAAACCGGTCGCCAACGAACTGAGCATGGAACTGGTTCCTACGAAGACATCGATATTTAATAGTGTTACAAACTCTGGGCGTAGCAGGGTTAACAAGAACAAGTTAACAAAACATTTATTTATTAATTTATTTATTCAATAGAAGTGCTAGGACAGCTATTTTCAGCAGGCTCTAGCTTCCACTGAGAAAATAAAGTCACTTTGTATCACTTTTTACACCAATCAACTCGGTCTCTCGGCACAAATAAACGCAGTCACTTCCGACAGTAAAAATCACGTGTCACTCGAAACTTGACACCTTCTCTGTGTAGGAGCACGAGGCTGCAATCAACTCCCCTGTTCACCTGGAAGCATCCCCACAAAGGACACTGCATTCACGACTCGCTCACCACAAACACACGCGAAACATACAACAGCGGTATTCAACATATAGTCCATCCTCGGTTACTTCCAACCTCCCTGCTAAAGTTATACAGCCAGGATATTCCTCCGCCTCATGCAAACAAAGCTTAAGATAATTTAGAAAATTACACCAATGGGACAACGCACCGTATTCGTGCGCACTCAGTGTAACAACATTTTGCATAAGAACTATTTCTTACTGGGCATTACCAACACACCTGTTTTCTATTTATTTTCATTGATATTAATTACAACAAAAAAAATATTGAAATTTATAGACAAAATATAAGTAAAAGTTCAATTGAACTAGAAATTAGGTACTTTTATGATAACACAAGTATAAAACGTTTGTGATGCATGACACATTTAGCAAATAACCAAACACATCCTTCATGGGATGATTTTTCAAACATTAGATTAAAAACGTGTGAAGAAACCGCGAATAGACTATATAATGGCACTGGTTTCTTAATTATTACACCCTAAACCCGAATCAGTGATGTCAGTCGATGAAATACTAGTCACTGGAAGCCAGTTAAGAGGCTGCTACAAGCTTTTAAATAGGTCCAATAAACGGGGAATGAGTGTCACGGTCNGGCTGCTACAAGCTTTTAAATAGGTCCAATAAACGGGGAATGAGTGTCACGGTCTGGTATTTTTGTCATGTCTGGAGAAGAGATATAAGACGTGTTTTCAATTGATGTGTTTCGCCCGTGCTTGAGCATGATGTACATAATTGTGTGCGTTGATTATGAATAGGTTCAAGGTCGCCGGAAGTTTGTAGAAAACCGAACTGAATGTCTTAATACGTACATATTTTCTGCCTGATCTCCGTATCCTTAAATACTCTGTAGTAATAGCATTATCCNACTGAATGTCTTAATACGTACATATTTTCTGCCTGATCTCCGTATCCTTAAATACTCTGTAGTAATAGCATTATCCCAGAACTTTTTTGATGCAACATCAATTATTACATATTAACGTTCAGTAAAATTAGTGTCATTATAAATTAAGTGTATGACATTAAAACGTAAGTGCTGACTGCTCGTTGGCTTTATTCGGTGCACATGGCATCAGTAATGTAGGAAGATGTGTGTAGGGGGCAAAAAAAAAGGGGGTAATTAAATGTTCCCTATCTTTCTCGCACTCTTTTTTACTGGTTGCAGCACTTTTTCTACTTTAATGGGCCATTATCAATTCAAAAGGAAAAACGGGCGGATAATTCACGCTAACTCCAACGAGTCCGCCTTTAAAAGCGGTTTTTACTTTGATGTATCTCCGTGCAAAAATAATAGGTGATTATTTCTGGCACACAGTCTGCTAAAGAAAACGTACAAATTACACTCCCCAACCTTCCCATCTTCTTTCTCTGTTATCTTGCAACGCCTCCAGTTAACACACAGCTCTTGAGCTCGTACGAGAAAGCTAAGTCACAAACCTCGAAGAATTTGCACACTACTATTCATAACACGATAACATTTACTATGATCCATTTAAATGCTTAACTCTCATTTATAAATGACATGGCCTCGTATTTTTTAATTACTCTCTTCAAAAATGCTGCCAACACACTGCGCTGCCATACGGCGAGAATCTTCTTCCTGCGAAATTGACTGAGTAATGATAACATTTTCTAATTCGAAGGGCAGGGTGCAAGTGGCGTATTTTGTTTATGGAAAGAGAAAATATATGTAATACACGAACACGTAAGTTACGGGGGAAAAAGTTCAATACATGAAGCTACAATAAGCTCAGTTTTGACATTTGGCGAAGCCCAAGCTACACGATCGAAAACTGTGCTACATTTAGGCGAACTTAGCTGCGGTTGGTGACACTGGGAGCGTGCGCACATAATGTTGGGTTTACAACTGAAAGTAAAACACGTGGGTCGCGTGCACAAGAAATAACCACTATGCAAGTTAAGTTCGTAACAATGGTGGAGGCGCCGGGTATTTAGCCATTGTTACGAATTGGCTGAAAAGCTAGTTCGTAACAATGGTGGAGGCGCCGGGTATTTAGCCATTGTTACGAATTGGCTGAAAAGCTAGTTCGTAACAATGGTGGAGGCT
>NQII01004182.1:105173-117568 GCA_002778355.1 Clitarchus hookeri
AACAAGGTGATGACGTTCCGGTTAGGGTTATTTAAAATGGCGTGAGTGAAGTAACAATAAACATAATATTAAATTCAATGTAAAGCTCCCCCGGACAATGCTAATATAAATAATAATTGTATAACTGTAAATTGTAATAAATTCATCAGATACTGTTTTGCACTACCGAATTAACGAGTCATTAAATGAGTTACGCCCCCAGCATTCTCTCATTACTCTCATACTCTCAAGTACGAATTGGCTGAAAAGCTAGTTCGTAACAGAACGTATTGATTCACAACCACGCATAACAAGTCGTGAGTATAAGACTCCTTAACATAATGCGTGAAGGGAAGTGTTATATGAATTTATTATGCAAACTCATAGGGCAAGAGCCAATCAGAGAAGAGCAGAACACTTTCAACAAAGTTTTTACTTTACTGTAAATGTAGAAAAATATAAGTTTTGAAGAAATAATCGATGACAGTGTACTAGGAGAAATTTTAAAAGTGATCCTCGTTCTAACTAAAGAAAAACTAAAGATTTTGAAGACAAGAAAACATGCCAGTTCTTTTAAATCGCTGTCAATTTTCAACACAATATCACTTTAAATCTGATTCTATAATTCATTTTATGTATTTCAAGACAGCCAAAACATCAAAACAATATTTACCAATACTGCCAAGTGACGTCATACTCCTCGCAAAATCCACTGGTTAAGTATTCAATTGTGAATCAGTTTCGCACAAGGTTTCTGGTTGTTTGCAATGTTTTACCACAGAGTACCTAAGAATGTAAACGCGAAACTTAGCCGCTTCTATGGCGAACTCTAGCCGCACACGCCAGCAAAATGGCGTGACCGGCCAGCAAAATGTTGGAACGCCGTTTGCCAATCAGCGCCTGGTAACATACTCGCCAGCTGGCAGCCCAGCCAATAGGAAACATTTCGCAGCATAGAGTAGCCAATCAGACACAAGACCCGTTCCCAGAGCCTCAAGCAGCCTATCAGAGAATAGGTACACCCACATCAAAGGATTCGCCACGCAATTTCGTCTCTGTGTACTTATCTATTCTGTGATGGGATCTCGGAAGTGGCTACATTTTGACTTTCTACTACACTCATTATGCTGTAATTGGAAAACTGCGAAAAATTTTTGAGCCAACATATTTTCTAAAACTTTGTAGCGTCCTAATCCTTTCATAATTGGATAATACATTTTTTTTTTTTTACTCGGCTTGCCACTTTGCAAACAGATCATAATGGCTAAGTCTCACAGCAGAGTTAGAATCCTCATTGTTACAAAGAAACGGCAAAGCATAGTCCATTCATGATTACTTCCAACCTTTTCTGAAGCTCTGCTAAAGTTCCACTTGCAGGATATTCATCCGTCTCATACAAACAAAGCTTAACTAAATCTAGAAAATTACACCAAAGGGACAGCGAACCGCATTTGTGCGCTCTCAGTTTGAATAACATTTTGAATGAGTACTATTTCTTACTAAGCATTACCAACACACCTATTTTATCTCGTTATTGATTTTAATTACAAATAAAACATAATTTATAGATAAGATTTAAATAAAAGTCCATTCTAACCAAAAATAAGATAGCTTTGTGTTAACAGAAGCATAACATGATTGTGATACATGACTTATTCAGGAAAGAAACCAACATGTCACAAACTGGGTGATTTTTCAAAGGTTTGATTCAAAAAGTCTGAAGATGCCGCGAATAGACCTCTCTCTCTCTCTCTCTCTCTCTCTCTCTCTCTCTCTCTCTCTCTCTCTCTCACATCCTCTCACTCACACACACAAAACCACACAAAACAGCAAATAATGAAATACATATATCTGACATATGCAGGGTACGATGGGACATGTGAGTCCGTCAACGTTTCTCGCGATAAACCAACGTCTCTAGTTATGTAGCAAAATTATGCTAAGCATAACCGTGAATTCGGCAACGGTTGGCAACACTGAAGGTGCAAACACAAGCCGTGTTTCAATTGGCACTTTTTTTTTTTAATAAAATGGTCACGTGACCCGTTATGTCTACAAAATCTATGACGTATTTTCGTGATTTGCATTTTGTCAGCTTTGAAGATGACAGATTACAAAACATAAAATACCAAATCGCCGCCATGTTAATTTAGTCTGTTCGAAACGTTTAAATACACCTATAGGCAAGGTTATTGTCATAATAAAATGCGTATTGTACCCACAATAATTATTTTACAAAATAAGTTGCTGAAATATTTATGAAATATGTATTTTCTCAGGAGACAATTTCTGTTAAGTACCAATTGCAGATTGCATTTTTACTATGTTAATATTAAACGACGCTTTTAATAATTTTCGAGGATGATTAACGTTTAGTGGATTATTAAATTTGGAATCATGATAACACCAAAATAATAGCAGCATGGCATATTAGACAGACTGCTCCCGATAAGCGCGTCAAGTGGGCCTCTCCTTCCTCCCCTCAAACNAAATGCGTATTGTACCCACAATAATTATTTTACAAAATAAGTTGCTGAAATATTTATGAAATATGTATTTTCTCAGCAGACAATTTCTGTTAAGTACCAATTGCAGATTGCATTTTTACTATGTTAATTTTAAACGACGCTTTTAATAATTTTCGAGGATGATTAACGTTTAGTGGATTATTAAATTTGGAATCATGATAACACCAAAATAATAGCAGCATGGCACATTAGACAGACTGCTTCCGATGAGCGCGTCAAGTGGGCCTCTCCTTCCTCCCCTCAAACTACTGTACTCGAGGCATATTAGACAGTTGAATGTCGCTGCGTTCTGACTAAACCTTACACATGCTACATAGGAATTACGAAAAACCAAACTCGAAACGAATTGGAACACGGCCACAGTAAGTAAGGCTGGGTTTATAAACTACGCAAGAAACACAAAGATGCAAACAGTCGAACTTACGTATTTCAAAGATACAGTTCATAAACCACGCAAGGCGACGCAAAAGTTGGTCAACGTTCAACTTCTTGCGTTTTTACTTGCCTATTGCGTCTTGTAAATAAGCAGTGATCNGCGACGCAAAAGTTGGTCAACGTTCAACTTCTTGCGTTTTTACTTGCCTATTGCGTCTTGTAAATAAGCAGTGATCTATTGCAAAATCGTTTTACAATCGTACAGAAGGCTATGATTTTCAGTTATTATAGCCGATCTGCCGTGGTGCAGTCGGTTGGTGCGCCACCAGTCTGGGGCGCGGGAGGTTCTGAGTTCGAATCCTAGGTAAATTAGTCTGTAATCCGTCCCTTGATAAGTCTTCAGGTATAACACCGAGGGGCATAAATAAACCCTTTACGATTCCAGTTCAGTTATTATATTATTTACTAGTACAATAAATCTATGTCTACATTTATTCGTTGAATCATAAATAAAGAGTATAATTACGTAGTTAGATATTATAGCATCTTCGTCTTGCTAAAAAAAAACGTTAAAAGTGTTCTTAAAAATTTGTTATTCAGGCATTTTAAAAGTATAGGGATACCAGTAACTANCGCTCGAGGGCAGTCGCAATAAGACCTGGTGGTGGCTAAGGCAATGGCGTCCCGTTACGCGGGCCAGCCTCTCTGGGGGAGTATGTTTAATTCCTAGCAGGTGACGGCATTCCGCCGTATGAATGCAGCACCGCGTACCGGGCAGAAATAACTGAGGACCGCGGGCATACATATCTCTCTCACACTCTCTCTCTCTCATTCGCGCATACGTCACACTCTCTGCGCCACTCTACTTCTAGGATATTCCTCCGCCTTGTGCAAACTACGCTTAACCACGTCTACAAAATTACACCAAAGGACAACGCAGCGAATTCGTGGGCATTCATTTGTAATAATATTTTGCATGATAACTATTTCTTACTAGTGGCTACCAAAACAGATGTTTTCTCACTGTTTTTATTCATATTTCTTTAAAATGAATATTGTAGTTTAAAAATAAAACATATGTAAAACTTCCATTTAACGAAAAATAAAGAGAGATTTTTTTTGTTAACAGAGGTGTAAAACGCTTGTGATGCATGGCATATTTAGAAAATAACTAAACAAGCCGTACATAGCGTGATTTTTCAAATTTTTTATTAAAAAAGTTTGAGTAAACCGGAGATAAATTTGTTACGGCTGTTCACGGTAAACTGACCGCATGTAAAAGCTCTAATCGCGATCTACTTGTATACTGATTGTGTATTATCCCACCTTACATGATATTAACATTGCCGCAGGCAACGTCACTTTATTCATGAGTCTTTCTCGCAAAATTTTAAAATTATTAGAAAAGTAAATATTTTAGAAATATCGTGATTCTTACACAAATACAGAGAAAAAAAAATCAGCAAAATAATATACTTCCAGAAGTTATTTTGTCATATTCTTTCACTGCTAATTATCTCATTTCTGTACTAAGTTAGTTTTCACTATTCGCACATTTTTAAAACAGTTGATTTTGACATGCATTTATGCGAAGACTACGCACTCAACGGTTTTTTTTTTGCCAGGAAAGATAATAATGTTCGAAAGTTCAACATTATGTGGTACGAATATAAAATAACACATTGTTGTATGTCGCTGCCCGGTATTTCCTTCGTGTGGGAAGGCACCGAGGGCTGGAAGTCGGTTTGTAACGATAGACAAAGCGAGCGGCCTATCATAAAGGACACCGCCAAACACGCTGATAAACTTATCGCAACTCGCACCTAGCTGACCCTGAGAAGCTCATATTTATCCAATTATCACGCAGGAATGTCATCGTCATCACCATTTTTTTCCCCAGAAGAACTTGGATTGCAGAGAACGTTCTAGACGGCATCTACCTCACATATAAATACCACGTGTGGGCCTCAGAGGGGGCAGTGATTAAGAACTGAGCGTTTGGCGTCTCGTGCGACCTAAAGCGACAGTTAGGCGATTCCGGAGTGGAGAGGGACGACTGCAGCTATCTGCGAGAGTGCGTCGGCGAGCTTGTGTGCAATGAAGAGTGGTACTGATCTGCGGGATTGGTGTCGGCCTTGGAGCTACGTTTCGGTGACCGATACCTGTGACATGCCCACTGTGCCTAACTACAAAGCCGCACCCAGCGACCAGCGGAGCCGCTGCAGGAGCTATGGCAAGACATCGTGCGGCTGTCTCAACTATCTCTGGAAGGGTGCTCCGAGGAGGCGCGAGACATCATCTCTGTAGGTTTTATCATCGATGCCATCGCCGACGCAGAGGTACGACAAGCGGTATGTCTGGCTGCACCCCACACCATGTAGGACGCCCTGGCCCGAGTACTGGAGGTGGAGTCAGCAAGACAGGAGCCCGCACTCCCCGACGTCCGAACATTGAACGAAGATGGCGAAGACAGATAAACGAAGACGCTGAAGAAGATGCAGACGGACATGAGGGACGTTGCTTCCAGGGTCTGTGCTACATAGCCTCGTCGCCCCCACCAAAACTGCCGGAGTGTTGGTCATGTGGACAGTCGGGGCACCTGAGAGCCTACTGCCTCAACAACAGCAACAGCAGCAGCAGCAGAAGCAGTATCGAGAAAATAGGCAGCAAGAGGCAGGTGATAATACAGTACATTCGGTAAACCTGTAAACACCGATCTAAGAGGGTGAAGGTCGGTGACTGCAGGAGGGAAGGCCCCAATGTCCTTACATGTACGGTCGTTGAAACAGGATTGAGGTACAATACTGGTGCAGGGGAGCCTGAATGGTGTTCCTTGCTGGATGGTCGTCGACACTGGGCAACCATAACAGTGGTAAGAGACCAAACATCCTCCGGCCTTCCGCCAAGCGATCGCCAGACGACAGTATAGAACGATGCTATTTGACTACAGTAACGGGTGATGCCCAACCTGTTACAGGTAAGAGAAAAGTTATCTTGAAGCTTGGCGACCTTAGCATAAAGCACGATGTTTACATAGCATAAATAGAGGATGAATGTCTTTTGAGGGTACAGGGTTGGCGGTGTCAATACTACATGATTTGTTCTTCCCAGTTAGCTGCCCAGTAGGATGTGGCCAACCCACTGTGCCCGCTTCTAGAAAAATTGTCATTACAGGCAGATGTCAAGGAAAGTTTGTCAGATGTTTGGGTATAATTGAGCAAGCAGAGGATTGGCGTCCTGCCAGGTAAAGTCGCTGTAGCAAAACTTTGGTCTATTCTAATTCTGACAGTTTTCCAGTTAGAATGATAAATTTGCCCAATAGTGCAATTCGTCTTGAGGAGAGGNATATTCTAATTCTGACAGTTTTCCAGTTAGAATGATAAATTTGCCCCATAGTGCAATTCGTCTTGAGGAGAGGTTTGCAAGAAGGTCACACAGGTAATAGCAAATGTTCCAACAAATATAATGTATTTTACCAGAAGTACTCGAGGAACTGATAGTAAAAACAAAGGAAAATCTTAACTGGCGACAGGAGAAAGCTGTCTCTGAATTACTGCATAGAAATAGGGATACCTTCTCACGTGGACCGAATGACTATGGAAGGACAGATGTGACCTGCCAACACACAGATACAGGAGATGACAGACCCATAAAGGAGGTACCAAGGCGACTGCCACTAGATTCACATACGCAGTTGAGGGAATTCTGAAGGAAATGAAGGATATAGATNAGGAGGTACCAAGGCGACTGCCACTAGATTCACATACGCAGTTGAGGGAATTCTGAAGGAAATGAAGGATATAGATGTGATATAACCATCATTTAGTCCCTGGTCATCCTCCATAGTTCTTATTAAGAAGAAAGATGGCTCTCTGAGGTTTTCGTAGATTATCGCCAGCTTAATAATGTGACCAAGAAAGATTCTTATGTGCTTCTAAGGATAGATGACACAAACAGCCTAGCAGATTCGCAAAGGTTTTCTACCTTGGACATGAAAGTCGGTACTGGAAGTGCGAGGTGGCTCCAGAATCCCAAGAGAAGACTGCATTTTGTGTCCAAGGGAAAGGAACCTGACAGTTCAAAGTTATGCCTTTTGGGCTCTGCNAAGGGAAAGGAACCTGGCAGTTCAAAGTTATGCCTTTTGGGCTCTGCAATGATCTCGCCACCTCCAAACGCCTGATGGAAAATTTTTTGCCTTAAGATATCTGTCAGGTTTACCTAGTTGAGATTGTTGTGACAGGAAGGACATTTGAGGAGCACATATCTCGCTTCGACTCTGTATTTCAGAAAGTGGCCACAGCCAACTTGAAACTGGTTCCTAAGGAGTGCCACCTGTTGCTAAAGAAAATGAATTTCTTGGGACATGTAGTGTCGGCCCATGGGATTGAAACAGACCCTGAGAAGACCAAAGCGAAAAGAAATTGGCCGACATCAACTGACAAAACCGAAATGCGGAGTTTTCTGGGATTATGTGTCTACTACCATCGATTTGTAGCTGGGTTCGCCACGATTGCCAAACCACTAAATGAACTGACTGAGGTGAAAAGGAAATTTCATTGAACCACTGAGTGTGAAAATGCTTTTACTAAAATAAAGAAAACTATGATATCTCCACCATTCCTGGGTTTCCGAAAAGTTACGGCATGTTCATTTTGGACACTGATGCTTATGATGTAGTCATTGGAGTTGTGTTATCTTAGGTTCAAGATGAGAAGAAAAGACCACTAGAATACATCAGTAAGGTATTGCATAAGCCGGAGAGGAATTACTGTGTTACACGCAGGGAGCTTCTGCCAATGGTAAAGGAAATTTCACACTTCCACCCGTACATTTATGAAATACATTTTATTCTAAGAAACGACCACACTTCATTGTGCTGGCTCCTAAATTTCAAGAACCCCGAACGTCAATTAACCCGGTGGATGCAGCATCTTCAAGAATATCACTTTGAAATATTGCACAGATCTGGACGCCTTCAAAGCAATGCAGATGCAGTGTTCAGGAGGCCATGTGAGCCATTTTGTCGTCATTGCGAACGGCAGAAAGAAAAGTGTGGACCTACTGGAGTGATGAGGGCATTAGAAAAGATCGGCTGAATGATCCCAATTTCCAGCAATTATTAAAGTGGAACGAAGCTGGCTGTTGGCCAAAATGGGACGAGATATATAGCCTGAGCGCAGCAGTCAAAGCATACTGGGCACAATGTNCGAAGCTGGCTGTTGGCCAAAATGGGACGAGATATATAGCCTGAGCGCAGCAGTCAAAGCATACTGGGCACAATGTAATTCCCTCATACTGAAGAATGGTGTACTTTACAGAAAAAATGGGAAAGTAATGATGGAAAACACACACGTTTACAATTGGTAATTCCAGAATGCATGAAGGGTCTTAGAATAATCTGTTCTTTAAGGGCGAAATAAATTATGAAATCGTTTAATAGTGTATTTTATGAAACTGTACACTAAAAAAAAAAATCACGTGGCGGCCACAAAGTTTTTATTGGTATTCACCCTGCCAAAATATTTATGGTGAACATAAACTTTTTTGTAGCCACCATAAAATATATTTTTGTAACCACAAAACTTTGCTGGTGAGAACTAAAAAATGTGGTGTTCACCACAAAATAAATTTGTTCTTTATGTATCTGGCCCTAAAGAGGAAAATAGAAGTTACAAAAACCAGAACACATTATGTCTTAGTTGTAAAATTATATATTTTTCAACAGTAGAACTAGAACGATAAAAAAAATGGGTTAAACATGTAAGTTTGATGTTGTATGAATTAGGCCCAATTTCGGTGTACTCACTTCGTAGTAGATGTGATTCAACACAGCAGCATAAATAACAGATGTAAAGTTATTTTAGAAACTTGCACGCGTATTGTATAAAGTTACAGTTTTCTACAGTGAAAGAAGCACATCAGTTCAGTATCCTGAGCGTAGAGTGAGACGACAAATAGGCTGTCCACGGTAAAGTGAGCACTTTTCAGGTCCTAGTTACTTTTTTCTTTCTGCCACTTTTTATCCTTTAAACACCTTTTTAAATAAATATTGCCATGTAAGTAATAAAGACAGTGTGTATATTCCACGGCACTAGGAAGTTATGGTCTAAGGCTAAAATAAAATATATTTATTGACTTATTCGAAATGAGAGATCTTTCAAAAGTGCTCACTNCGAAGCTGGCTGTTGGCCAAAATGGGACGAGATATATAGCCTGAGCGCAGCAGTCAAAGCATACTGGGCACAATGGAATTCCCTCATACTGAAGAATGGTGTACTTTACAGAAAAAATGGGAAAGTAATGATGGAAAACATACACGTTTACAATTGGTCATTCCAGAATGCATGAAGGGTCTTAGAATAATCTGTTCTTTAAGGGCGAAATAAATTATGAAATCGTTTAATAGTGTATTTTATGAAACTGTACACTAAAAAAAAAATCACGTGGCGGCCACAAAGTTTTTATTGGTATTCACTCTGCCAAAATATTTATGGTGAACATAAACTTTTTTGTTGCCACCATAAAATATATTTTTGTAACCACAAAACTTTACTGGTGAGAACTAAAAAATGTGGTGTTCACCACAAAATAAATTTGTTCTTTATGTATCTGGCCCTAAAGAGGAAAATAGAAGTTACAAAAACCCGAACACATTATGTCTTAGTTGTAAAATTATATATTTTTCAACAGTAGAACTAGAACGATAAAAAAAATGGGTTAAACATGTAAGTTTGATGTTGTATGAATTAGGCCCAATTTCGGTGTACTCACTTCGTAGTAGATGTGATTCAACACAGCAGCATAAATAACAGATGTAAAGTTATTTTAGAAACTTGCACGCGTATTGTATAAAGTTACAGTTTTCTACAGTGAAAGCAGCACATCAGTTCAGTATCCTGAGCGTAGAGTGAGACGACAAATAGGCTGTCCACGGTAAAGTGAGCACTTTTCAGGTCCTAGTTACTTTTTTCTTTCTGCCACTTTTTATCCTTTAAACACCTTTTTAAATAAATATTGCCATGCAAGTAATAAAGACAGTGTGTATATTCCACGGCACTAGAAAGTTATGGTCTAAGGCTAAAATAAAATATATTTATTGACTTATTCGAAATGAGAGATCTTTCAAAAGTGCTCACTNAAGTTATGGTCTAAGGCTAAAATAAAATATATTTATTGACTTATTCGAAATGAGAGATCTTTCAAAAGTGCTCACTTTACCGTGAATAGTCTATACCAGCATAGTTCTCGCTGATTTGTTCTGTCTCGTTGTGAGAGCAAATATTTCGCAATGCTAAACAAGGAACGGAGGGACACGAAAGAAAACCCACACGCACCACAGTAACATTTTCACGCGAAAGAACACAATGCGCGAAGTCTGTAAGCACAGCAGGAGTGTGCGCCGACAAAGCAGAATTCACTCGGAAACCACAGTGACTTTGTTGGCTGCTGATCTCTGCACTGACGGCAAATTGTGGCAATTCATACTGCGGATTGTATTTTTGCGGTATACGCCAATATATTTTATACTCGCCACAAAACTGTTTTTGCGATTAACCTTTGAGGAGTATGCACGTATATAGTCGCGGCTACGTTTTTTAATGTACGGTAAATTTATTTGCTCTTGAAAACAAAACTAACATTCTATAGGTTCACTGTTTAGCTGAGCTTTGTCAGAATATAAGTAAACAATAATAACAAGTCAACATTTCAGTTTGTAAGAACAAAACTGTTATTTTTTAATAATTTCACTAACGAACACGATGGATTTTAAAACCGGTTACATCTATCACGACACATCAAGGTGTACACAGTCAACACGCGACTTAATTGGCCGATGGCCAGCCAATAATAAACATTGCAGAATACAGTTAGCATGACCATTGTAGCCATGGCCAATAGGATGACGGTAAGTGGAAATGTAGAGCACAACTCAACTGGAAATGCTGTAGTGACGAAAGTAGGTAGCTCACTTCAATCTTGTCTTCTGTGCCAGTATATTTTTGTCTGCATGGGGTTAACGCTTGGTGTGCCATGCGGTCGACTGTTTATTTATATATGTTCTCCTATAAAACCTCGTACACCCATCTATTTTATGTCATCCCTTACACCACTAAGAAATAAGCATACAATGCAACATTTTCCCTCCAAATATGTCGTGTGGTCGTAATAAACTGCTCCACCTTAAAATATGTTACTGGCCATGATAAACTGGCCGACTACCCAATAGTGTTATTTGTGCACTTGGACATGAACACACCCTAGAACACAGCAGACGATCACATCAGCACAATTGGCAAGTTCTGTGGACAAGCGAAGTAAGGCCACGGAGAAAGCAAACTCTAACGACCAGTAAAATGTATTTCCGCTGGCACATATGTACGTTTACCATCTAGCCTGCTGTAAGCGATGATTTCACTATCGGATTATCCAATGTATTGGAAGTGTTAAAAAATTAACATTATATTGTCATCAGTATCATGTGCTTTAGTCGTCATTACAAAATATTTTTTGCGTTAACTACAAAAAATCTTTGGCGGGATTTCTTTCAACAAAATATTTTGTGTCTGCAACCTTCCACAGCTCGAAATTTATAAACTGGGAAACAAAGTAACATTTCGTACACTATAGGTAGGCTGTTCACGGCAAACTGAGCCCTGCTTACGGTCACGTAGCTGAGCGGTTAGACTGCTCGCCTCCCACCAAGGCGAACCGGATTCAACCCCCGGACGGTTCACTCCGGATTTTCGCAATGGGAATAGTGTCGGACGATGCCGTTGGTCGTAGGGTTTTCTCGGGATCTCCTGTTTCCCACGTCCTCTCATTCCGGCACTGCTCCATACTCACCTCACTTCACCCTCATCGGCTCTCAAGACCCCGATGTTAAGAGCCGCCCAAATCTCTTCGCNCATACTCACCTCACTTCACCCTCATCGGCTCTCAAGACCCCGATGTTAAGAGCCGCCCAAATCTCTTCGCTCACTTACTTCTGTCATATGTAAATGTAACATTACCGTGGGACTGATAGCTTTATTCATGCACAATTCTAGTAAAAAAAAGTGAAATTGTTAGGCATGTCAATGTGTTATTTATATGAAAATTCTTATTATAATGTGAATAAAACAAGAAACACTAAGCTCAATGAACATGAATTGAAAAATTATGCTCGGAAAACAACGGCGAGTGTTATAGCAATTTTTATTTCTTCGCTGCCAATGTACACTATAAAACATACACATATATACAAAAGCAGTGATTTTTTTCAAAAGTTGATTTCAAAAGTGCTAACTTTACCGTGAAAAACCAATAACAGCCACAATAGCACCTTCTGTAGAAAACAGGCGCCAGTGGGACTAAGAAGAAGCTGCGAAACACCAAATTAAAACAATATAAATATTAAACTTCGGAAGCGAAGGGGGGGGGGACAGTCATTATTACGTATATCTACCAAACCTGACACGTATCCAACAAGTAAGACGTGTTTGATGGTATTTTGAATTGGTTTCAAAGATGCCA
>NQII01004182.1:118202-162549 GCA_002778355.1 Clitarchus hookeri
GAGGACACCCAGCTATGTTACAAACATTAAAAAAAATAATTCAAGCCTGAATAGTTTCACAGTTAAACACCTTCGTTTTTTCTTAGTAAAAATAAGATAATCGTTCAGTCAAATGTCATGTGAGGGGGGACAGTGCATGTGCGATGCCAGTAATGATTGCCTCAGCACGAGCAGTGGCATCAACAGCAAATGTACGGTCTATGGTTGTTGCCAAACAATACACATACAATAGACATCGGAGACCGCTACGCAACAACAACAAATGCAGGGGTCTGCTAAGATGCTGGGAATAATCGTGCCTGGCTGACACGCTACGGTCGCGCCGTCTTGAGGGCCGCAGCCCCACCTAGGACCTAGATGAGGAAGGATAGGTAATGAGCCCGCCTCCTGACCCGACGATCTGCGGGTGAGTGTCTACTCGCTGGGATGCGAGGGCAGGCCCGGGTCATTTCTACTACCCTTCACTATAGTTCCTTCCTTCCAGTGGCGTGTGGTACACTGTTGCTTGCTAGTTCAGACTCCCACCACTATAACGTAGCTCGGCAGCTGACGTCACAGGACGCGTGTAATGTGTCCCTTGCTGCTCGCTCGTGAGTCGTCGGAGTGCATTCAGTTTCCCCAGGCTGCATGGTGTTAACTGGCCCTTGTTGCGTGCACCGAGAATGTACAGCAGTGAGCAAGTACCAGCTAACCTTGCAACACTTCGCCACACGTGGCGACATCCATGTTAAGGCTCGGCTTCATCTCTTTTGCAGAAATTCTTCGATTTCGCGTCATAATTTCGATGGACAAATAATTGAGTTAATTTTAACAGTTACACCAACTATAACCTTATTTTTATTGCAACTTTCGGATTCATAGTAATTAATGACAAAGTACAAATACAGAAAATTTGCATTTAACGAGTTGTTTAATATGTTTGACTGAATTGTGATTGTGTGTTATCTGCAAGTTGTAAGCATATTGATAACATATTTATATTTTATCCCTGCCATTTTGCAAGCGGGAAATAACACACAGTGCAAATTAGATACAATAGTATTAATCAACTAGAAAAGTGTACATTTTCTACAATCAAACGTATCCAATTATATCTCTGAAACTGAAATTATGACAAGAAAACGAAGAATGTGTGCAAGAGGGGCGAAGTCAGGCCTCAAGTTCCGCTTAAGTCTCTCCACTCTCTCGCAAGTTTACGACTGACTAACAGTAATAACGGGCCGTGTGCTTAGAGTATGCATCAATGTTTCCAAGGGATCGTGTACCATGTGCGTTCTTGGCTTGACTTCAGATATGGCCATATGCATTTATACCTTACGTACAAGTCAAGACGAAGTAGCCAATCAGAGCAAAGCGACCGTTGTTGGAAGGAAACTGTATTGTTAAAATTCTCTCAAAAGTCAGTGGAGTAAACCAGGTTCATTAGCGATGGAGGTCTTAATTAAATAAAAGAGTTTANTTAAAATTCTCTCAAAAGTCAGTGGAGTAAACCAGGTTCATTAGCGATGGAGGTCTTAATTAAATAAAAGAGTTTTATATAATTTTCTTATTTACTAAAAATAATTACAAAGAAAATACTATAATCTCAATATCTTACAATAAATTATGCGTCTTGCTATTTTAAATTAATAAATTTCAATCAGTACAATTTACAATTACCTCAAAGAAATTAATGTAGTTAATTAACTAAAATCAGTCACGATGGACAGTATATAAAAAAATAATAAAGCACTCTATAAATTAAATGCTCATGTTTTACAGCTGCGATATTTGCAATAAAGTCCGTATCACNTTAAAATTCTCTCAAAAGTCAGTGGAGTAAACCAGGTTCATTAGCGATGGAGGTCTTAATTAAATAAAAGAGTTTATATAATTTTCTTATTTACTAAAAATAATTACAAAGAAAATACTATAATCCCAATATCTTACAATAAATTATGCGTCTTGCTATTTTAAATTAATAAATTTCAATCAGTACAATGTACAATTACCTCAAAGAAATTAATGTAGTTAATTAACTAAAATCAGTCACGATGGACAGTATATCAAAAAATAATAAAGCACTCTATAAATTAAATGCTCATGTTTTACAGCTGCGATATTTGCAATAAAGTCCGTATCACNAAAAAATAATAAAGCACTCTATAAATTAAATGCTCATGTTTTACAGCTGCGATATTTGCAATAAAGTCCGTATCACATGTTCATACAGCCCCACCTCAGTTTAGTCCATGTCCCACCAGTCCGCAGTGTTCTAGATATTTCCGAGCGCTCTCATGCACAGTAGCCTAAATCCGTCGGGTTTCACACCACCTCATTCATTCACACCACAAACACCTCGTCCGCCGTCTTCTCGCAATCTCCCGTCGTCGTCCGCCCCCATCGCCGATGTCTCTCGCTGCACCACGCGTCGCTAGATTACCGCACTCAGCCAATTGGCTTCCACCAAAAGACTGTCGACTCTTGGACTGCTGCAATATTTATAGGGTCGTAGGCCATCGCCCAGAAATTTCTCTATATGCCGCGCTGCGCCGAAGGTCCTAGTTCCCAGAATATTCTTGCGTATTCTCTAAACTCGTCAGCTTCTCCAGCAGGAGGAGGAGGAGGGACTGTGACGCCAGCCAGGTCACCGTTGTCAATCATTCCCGGCGACGGGACGGCGAGCGGGTCTGCCTGGGGGATGGGAGGGTCGGGGTGGGTCACCCTCCACAGAGTTGGACCGCACATGGAGCTCGCGTGTAATGCGAGCGTCAGCGAGAAACAGTATTTACATCTTGGATTTAGGATGCACAGTTTCTTGAATTCGTATCCAATGCATTATTAAATCGGGTGACAGTATTCACGTGAACTTAAATAACTGTTGCTCATGTTTTAGTTCTTGGAAGAGGTTATAAAATTCGGTTTTGCTTAGCATTTTTTAAAGATTCGTTTGTCTAACTGCCCAACGCTAGCATCGGCGAGTTTTTCAAAAGGATTACACACGCAGTAATTACAAATCATAAAATATATGCAAACAATCTTTAAACTTGTGAATTTTTTCCAGGCTATATCGGCAATGTCCACTTCCTACCATTCAGATTGCCTATATTTAACAGTTGCTAGATCAATGGTAAGCTGCTGAGCTTATTTGCCGTGTACTTGTCTTAATTCTTGTCTTAATTCTGGTAAAGCAACGTTGAATGGTCGCGTGGCAGGGCGGCGTGGGAAAGGCAGGATATCGTGCGTCGGTCCATCGACACCTCGACAGCCACCCCGGAGGCGCGTCGTGTGAGTTGTGCAGAACGGAGAGGAGGAAGAAGAAGGTAGTGGAGGAGAGCGCCGACACCTGCAATCAGCTCAGTCATGACTCACCTGGCCAGATAGAGGGAGTGGGGTGACGGAGGGGAGATAGGAAACGTTCAACAACCTCCAGTGACTCAAGCCCGCACCTCTTCGTCCCGGGCCGGCCCCCAAGTGTATATATAGGCGCGGGAGCACCGGAGGACGCGCAAATAGCTCCGCCGGCGACCGCGCCAAGGTCACTCCGCACAACTTACGAATAAACACGAGAAACAACAGCTTATACCACGCACTGCTAGGGGCCGCGGTGGTCTAGTGGTTAGACTACTCGCCTCTCACCTAGGCAAACCGGGTTACATTCCCGGCGGGGTCGCATGTGGGAGTCGTGCCGGACGATGCTTGCTGGTCGGCGGGTTTTATCGGGGATCTCCCGTTTCCCCCGCCCTTGCATTCCGGCGCTGCTCCATACACCTACGTAGCTTCACCCTCGTCGGCTCTCAAGACCTAAATATCTTCGTTCACTTCACTCCACTCCAGCCGCACACGCTAGCAACATGACGTCACTGGCCAATAGGGAACTTTTCGCAGCGGCCAATGGGACGCGAGGCCCGTCCCCTGAGCCTCGCGAATCAAATCAGAGAATGGCTAAGCCTACGTCAAAGGAGCCGCAACATCATTTCGTCTGTGCACTTATATACTCTGTGCCTCTACCGCGACATCTCACTCGCACAATGCTTACTGCCGCGGCAGTGTGCCGGCAACATCACGTACAAACGCGCGTGACGCCGAATTGGGAGGGCGTGCAAGAGTACGAGAAGCTTTGGCCGACGCTTCGAATACTGCCGAAGTAATATTACGTCTCCTGAATTTAACTTCAGTTGTGTGGAGTTTGTCGTAACATTACGAAACGCGCATTCTTTTCAAGACACNGGCGCATTCTTTTGAAGACACGGGCGAAGAAAGATTACTTTAAAACAGCAGTGTTCATGAGGTTCTCTACAACGTAATATTACGTATATCGCAACCGTATATTTTAGGTTTTTATATGTATAGAAAGTAAACTATGTAAAATATCTAAATGTTTAAGTGCGCACTTATATAGGTAGGCTATTCCAGGTAGAGAGCACTTTTTAAAGCTCTGTCAATTAAATTAATAGTCAATAAATATATCTTATTGAGGCCTTAGAAATTAAATTTCGAGTCCGGTGAAATATACATATACAATGTGTTTATTACTTACATAGCAATATTTATTTTTAAAAGTGATGTAAGGATCAAATTGGCTGAAAGTTAAAAAGTAACTAGGGCCTCAAAAATGCCCACTTTACCGTGAACATCCTATAGTAAATATGTCTACATTCAGAGGGCTTACTCCTAAGTCATTTTTAAACTGGTAACTTAGCACAGTCAGATGATGTGGCAGCCAGTTTTGCGATTACGGAGTGCGTTGCCTCTTTTTTTTGTTGTGCGAGTTTTGGTACTGTGTCAAAAACTACTAACTTTTGCTTAGCTATTGTTGCGCTTAGAAATCCAAGATGTCGAACTCACAGTGGCACCTCATCCAAATAGTGAAGGCGAAACATGCCTTGAGATAAATAAGATAAAGAAGTATAGACCATTCACGGCTACACAACATTTTGTAGCCTTCCAGTATACTCCCCCGCCTCGTCCAAACAAGTCTGGAAAATTACAGTAAAGAGAAAACGCACCGGATCATGCGCACTCAGTGGAATAATATTTTGCCTAAGAACTATTTCTAACAAGGGATTACCACACCTATTTCTAACTGATTTATTCATATAGATTGTAAATGAAATATTACAATTTATTCATCAAGTATAAATAAAAGTTAAAACATTACCAAAAAAAAATAATTGAATGTTAACGGAAATATAAAACGCATGTGATACATGACATATTCAGGAAACAACCAAACACGTCTTACAC
The DNA here is from genome assembly GCA_002778355.1 of Clitarchus hookeri. NCBI lineage: Eukaryota > Metazoa > Arthropoda > Insecta > Phasmatodea > Phasmatidae > Clitarchus > Clitarchus hookeri. Next base: position 123,429 of record NQII01004182.1, read on the forward strand.
GGGGTGATTTTTCAAAAGTTTCATTCAAAAAGCGTGAAGTAACCGCGAATAAACAATCAATATCGCGGTCCCTTCAGTATATTTGGCAGTAGATACGTCACCAATAGTTATAGGCCAAACTTAAACATGTAACCAACTTTATCGCCCCATAGTTGCCAAACCAAGCATTTNCTCGGGTAATATGTTCCGCTTCGTTGTCCCGTACCACATACTGCGCTTTGTGTTTACTTGAAGCACTGTACTACAGAGTAGGTAAGTACACAACGACGAAATCGCGTGGTGGTTCCTTTAATATGGGCGTAACCATTCTCAGATTGGTTGCGCGAGGCTGTGGGCTACTGTCTGATTGGCTACTGCACACTGCGAAAGGTTCGCTACTTGCTGCACTGTCGACTGGCGAGAAGCTTAAGAGACTATACGCTGACTTAGTCCCTCCCCGCTCGCCGGCAAAGCTGGGGCGAGTAATGTCACGCTCTGAGCAGGAGAAGTAATAGCAGTGGACTTTCAAGCTCCGCTTCACCTCTTCTGCACGCACTCTTCGTTTTCGAGTCATCATTTCGGATTCATGGTAATTACTGACAATGTACGATTATAGAACATTTACATTTTACGAGTTGTTTAATATTTTTGTGCGTAATTTTAATAGTGTTCTATCGCCTTGTTGTGAAAAGTCGAGAACCTATTAATAAAATGTAAATGTTCTATAATCGAACATTGTCAGTAATTACCATGAATCCGAAATTAAGGCGCAAAAACCAAGAATTTCTTTTTTAAAAAAGGCGAAGCGGAGTCTTAACACCGTGCGGAGATCGAAGCCGCGATATAAGACAGTTGCCAACACAGACGGACGTCGACTCCACTCCGGCAATGCTGTACCCTCGGCGTTCAAAAACAAATGCGTCCCGGGTGCAGCGAGCAAAGTTCATCTGACTCGTGGACTCTGGAAGAAAAACCTCCGAGACTAATTGGACGTGCACAAGACGACGTAATTAGAAGCAAGTCGGAAACTAAGATGTCCCCTTGCAATAATTTACGGCTTTCCTCCGGCGAGAATGGAGGCGTAAATTGCCCCTGAAATGACGCAGCTTGGCCAGACCATTCAAAAGAAAAGAAAAAGCAAAAGGAAAAAAAATNGGCGTAAATTGCCCCTGAAATGACGCAGCTTGGCCAGACCATTCAAAAGAAAAGAAAAAGCAAAAGGAAAAAAAAATACAAATCTACGCACGTACTTTTTTTAATGCTTCGGTTTTGCGTTTTTTACGAGATTTTTTTTTTACTTCCGTTTCTTCTTACGATGCCGTTTGACATGTGGTCGTGCTGCATAGTGGACTGGGAGAGTCGCGACAGATTTAATGCAGCAGAAAAGGGAAGCAAGAGATAGACAGAGAAGAGAGAGAGAGAGAGAGAGAGAGATGGGAGAGGGCTTCCAGGGAAAAAGAATTTCACCTCTGCACAGTCCGTTTTACGAAAGGGACAATTAAAAAAACTTTAATTTGGCTGCTCTGTCGAAGAGAGCAAATTCTCTCTAACCCTTTCAAACACTGTTGATTTNCTTTAATTTGGCTGCTCTGTCGAAGAGAGCAAATTCTCTCTAACCCTTTCAAACACTGTTGATTTATGGAAGGAAGGAAGGCAATTTATCACACTAAATTAAACAAAATCACTAAAAAAAAGAATCGGGGACTACAAAGAATGTCACAATTTTTTTTTCTGCCAGACATTTAAAGGGTAGGAAAGTACGTGCATCGACGAAGAAAGCACATAATGGACGCTTTCANGATGGGAGAGGGCTTCCAGGGAAAAAGAATTTCACCTCTGCACAGTCCGTTTTACGAAAGGGACAATTAAAAAAAACTTTAATTTGGCTGCTCTGTCGAAGAGAGCAAATTCTCTCTAATCCTTTCAAACACTGTTGATTTATGGAAGGAAGGAAGGCAATTTATCAGACTAAATTAAACAAAATCACTAAAAAAAAGAATCGGGGACTACAAAGAATGTCACAATTTTTTTTTTCTGCCAGACATTTAAAGGGTAGGAAAGTACGTGCATCGACGAAGAAAGCACATAATGGACGCTTTCATATAACCAAAAAATTCAACTGACATCCTACGCCTATTGAACACTGCTGATTTTATTGTAATTGTTAATATGAACCCCTTCATACAGCAGCATGCATGGTTTGAAAACATAACCCATTCTGACTCAGTGTACGAAGGTTATTTTTTTTTTGCCACTACAGTACACTGTAAGCTTAACGGTCAATGGTCTTCTATCCTGTAGGTAATTTATTTGAAAACCATGCCACTGTTATACGTCATGACTGGTTAATATTATACTATAGGCGAGCACAAAGCGTAAAGCAGAGTGTTTGAAATCCTGGTTTCTTGACGGAAATATTCAACGTGCACATATTATGTTTATTTGCGAAAAGACATCATACCCCAGACGAGGACAGGATGGTACTGTAATGTTACCACGTATGCTGTAGATATTATTTTGCAGCCCTCCAAAATAGTTAAAAACGGCTTTTCCAGACTGCCGTATCTTAAAACACACTAGCTGGACACGTGTTAAACTACGATAGGAGCCTGTACTAAAATTTGCTACAAACTTTTCATCAAAAAATGATAGGGTCGCCGTTGAAAGTCCCATAAGTGCACGCCGCACTATAACACAGCACGCCAGTTCAGAGCCATGCGCGTAGTGGCGATGGTGCACTAGATGCGCGACGCACTGTCGTCCTTATCGCTCCCACGCTTCTCGGCCTCAACCGAGGGAAAACTACAGGTAGGCGGGAGCCTCGGGGTCTGAAAGGGCATCTGCCTTGTGCAAAGTAACGTGCCAAACTAGGACCGCACTAAACTGTTCTGCTGTTAAAGGGGATGTTTGAAATGGAACAGTTTTGCACAACGAAGCGATCGAGCGAGTTTCGTAACACAGTTTGTAGGACGGCAAAACCAACAAGCACACGGAAAAATGAGCTTGCTAGAACATTCATGGACAATTCGTGGGTGAAGACGTTTCTTCACGGTATAATCAAACTTGCCAGAGCGGTTTTATCAGTGGACACAAATAAGTGTTTATCGTGTAGATATTAAGTTCTAACGGTATAATTATTTTAATAAAAAGATCAAGTACAAATGTGGGAAAGCAGGTTTTAAAAAAAAGAAACTCATTACCCGAGAAGTAACTCTAGAAGGTATTGAAATCAATTTTTTTTCATAAAGGGGAAAAAAATGCAGCCTACGCAAACAAGAGCATTTACGCCGGACACCTGCATATCTTAATCATTTATCATCTAATGAATATTTCACAAGTTTTGCAATGCAAAAATCATTGCGCTAATTTTCTCCACATTTTATTTTGTACAAAACATTGTCCAACTAGTGCATATTATATGTGATGAATTTTCCAAGAATAACAAAATTGTACACTTTATATTTTTTTAATAATATGATGACAAAATTTTTTGTTTTGCTACAGCCATAATAACAAATACAAATTGCACTAATGAAAAAAATTACAAAGTAAACTAATGCCATGGACTACCGTGTGACATGTATGTAATAGTTCATGCATTTAAAAAAAAGGTATAACTGTGCAAAATTTCTTCAAATTTAACCTTTTTTTTTTTTTCATATATACAGATATGGCTTGCTATTTGGTGTTGGTTTTCATTCACAGTAAACATTTCTGTAAAAGGAAGACTAAAAATTTTTCCACTGTCAGATTGTAGAATTTCTCTGCCTTTAGGATTATTTATTTCCACAGAATAAACTAAATACAAGTGGAAAATGCACGGGAATATGCTGAGATGCACATTACATTTTTTATTGCATGTAATTAACTCCTTCGGTAGTTGTGTGGGCTGTCTTTTGCGGGAATAACGTTATGATTTGGCCCCGTCGTAAGTGAAGTTTTAAAAATTTCTACACTGAAAAAACCTATATTTTATATATTTTGTCAAAATTTAATTAGAATTAGACTAATATTACAATAAGGTGATCTTCTGGTGACATTCTCTCAAAAAATTGCCAACTCTGCTCCCATCACACGAAATATTAAGCTGGGTTTACAGTAGAAAATTTAACGTTAAATTATGAATTATTTCGTGTGCAGAAGAACTGAAAGTGTGATATCTTATGTATTAGTTTCCAATGGAACTTAGCAGGTCGTGTGCAGCTTGTGAGGCGGCGACCAATCAGAACAGAGCGGTTGGTGGTGTTGGCGGGAAACGGTTATTTACTGTAATGTAACTATAAAAAATATTAAAAAGGCGCGTGTGTACACATTTTTACGATTATATTTGTTAACAAAAATAAGCTTATGTGATAGAAAATGTCAGCTTTGAAGTATGATCTACTTAAATATGGTTGTGATATACGAGGTTAGGATAGGAACAAGCGTAAACATGGCAGGATTGCCACCTGTTTCCCCAGGCTAGAATTAAGAATTTAAAAAAATAATTGGAAACTGGAAATACAGAAGACGGGTTTCCGTACGCCAGATCAACGCTTACCACACAATTTTTAAGCATATTTTTGTAAACCCAGCTTTATAATATATTCACGGTTTCTTCACACTTCTTGAATCAAACCTTTGAAAAAAAATCACCCCATATATGACGTGTTTAGTTATTTCGTAAATACGCCATGTATCAAAACTGTTTTATACCTCTGTTAACATAAAAGTATGTTATTTTCTGTCCAATTGAAGTTTCACTTATATTTTATTCATAAATNGTTTTATACCTCTGTTAACATAAAAGTATGTTATTTTCTGTCCAATTGAAGTTTCACTTATATTTTATTCATAAATTATAATATTCACTTATAACAAATATGAACAAAAACAGTGAGAGAACACGGGTGTTGGTAGTGCCTAGTAAGAAATAGTTCTCAAGCAAAATTATTACAACTGAGTGCGCACGAATTCGGTGCGTTGTCCTTTGGTGTTACTTTCTAGACTTAGTTAAGCTTAGACTGTTCGAGGCGGAGGAATATCCTGGAAGTAGAACTTTAGTAGGGATTCATAAAAGTGTGAAGTAACCGTGAATGGTATCCCACGGAGAGGAAAAGGAATGTGGTGGTGCAGAATGTGGAGTGTTTCCCGCGAACAGGATATTCTCCAGACTTGCGCCATAATGACACAGTACGCGGTGAGGAGACGTTATCTCTCCACATTCCCTCTGTCGCGCACGCCTTGTACATATTTGCCTGTCGTGGTGTACTCTCTCGCCTCGCCTCGCGACACAAACAACGCAGCTCGATATGCATCGGCCACAACATCCAGCTGGATGTAGAGGGATATGAAACGAGTAGCCACAAAGCTTGATGTCCCGGAGAGTTGATCTGCGTCGGGCCGGAGATGCGTCCCGAGAGTGGGTGTCCGCCTGTCTGACTGAAGGGAGGGGAGACCCCGCCATTGTTCGGCGACAGGAGACGTGGCAGAAAAGGAAGAAAACCAGCAGGCGACATGCTTGTAATCTCCTGTCACGCCTGAAGATGTCGGAAATTAGGAGGGGGGAGGGGGGCAATTTCCCAGCGCGGTGTCCACGAAAACGAGCAGCTTGTCAGACAAGAAGTGGCGCGCGTTCGTGGGCAGTTCGTAACTGCAGGCGACCTGCGGCGGTGTTGGGTGAACGCGCAGGCCAACATTTGTGTCCCTTATTTATGTATAGACAGTTACCGTGCAGCTATCTTCACGGCGCGAAAATGCATTATGTTACTCTAAACGTAACCCTAGCAGTCCTTCGAATGCCTCGCGACTATTATCATATGAATACAGGCCAAAAAGTCGTATTTATAAAAGACAGTGGAAAGAAAATTGCAACACAGCCGAAGCAGGGAAAAAAAAACTTCATTAAACACCCAGAAGAAGAGAAATATTAAATACTGTTATATTTCCACACAAATATACGGTGTCTGGATTAAATTTAAAAAGTATATGTTATTTTTTTTAAGTGGTACACTGTAACCACAATGCATACTACTGGCTCAGCCATTGGTTAGGCGCTGCCATCACGTGATGCTCTAATTGAAGTAGAACCATCGAAAAACTTGCATCATTGAGAAAAAAATGTTTTTTAAAAGCGTAATTTGGAAACTTATTAAGAAACAAGTACTATTAATGTTTCAAAATCTAGTGCATTAACTCGTTCAGTCCCTGTGTCCATAATCGAGGCAATGTTGCAAGTGAAGGATATTTATGGTCGGCGCTGTACACGAGGAATCAGTGGCCGGTGTGTTGAGTGTCTTCCTTGTGTCGAGAATTATGATTTGCTCAAGTTTCTGTATCTTTCATCAGTCGACGAACACGTAGTCTGTTACTCACTGGCTGCTTAAAGCAGGCTCCACGCAAGTACAGTGCACATCAACAAAATTAAATATTGCAACACTTGAGCTCACAAATTAATTCGAGGTTGAATGGGTTTGTGGAGCGGAGATATTTGGGCGGCTCTTAATATCGACGTCTTGAAAGCCGATGAGGGAGATTAAGGTGAGCATGCCGCAGCGCCGGAATTAAAGAGCTGGGGAGAGGGGGAGGTAACGGGAGATCCCCGAGAAAACCCGCCGACCAGAGGCACGATTCCCGCATGAGAATTCGGGAGCGATCCCGCCGGGAATCGAACCCGTCTGACCACTACACATCCGCGGCCCCTGAATGTCTTAAGGGCTCCTAGAATGCAAACTGCAGTAAGTTTTCGGGAGGCACGCGCATTAAAGCGCTTATTACGTCATATAAAAATGTTTAACATGAAAGGGGGAACCCACAACAGTATGTTGCACCCGCCAGTCATCCGCCCGCACTCATCCGTATACAGGATTCATCCGGACAGTTGAAGGTAATTCACAGCAATCTGTCTTCCGTCGATCCCTCTGTATGACAATGTTCCAGTGCGACAACTCCGCATCGCGACGTTTCTCTGTTGGGGAGACACATTTACGAACGGAATAGGTACTGTATTTTGGGAAACAAATTTTTTTTTAAGAGATGCGTAAATAACAACCGAACAATGAGAAAACTGCCTATATACCTAACGGTTACGTAAGTTAAATCAATAATAAAAATAATATTTATTTCACATACCCTGCACAACGAACACTACAAAATGAATCACTTATATTGCACGAGAACACTGCAGCTACTACAATACATGTTTTCCTCTGACGTGTTATGATATTCTTTCACGTACCTAAATATTGTACGAATACCCAGACTGTTTAAGTTAATACCGTAAAAATTCTTTTAAAAATATTTAAGTCGTTTCGAATTCCTAACTTGAAAAACCAAAGATAAACAAACATATATCAGCAGCCTTGCGGTTTATTTAAAAAGNGTCGTTTCGAATTCCTAACTTGAAAAACCAAAGATAAACAAACATATATCAGCAGCCTTGCGGTTTATTTAAAAAGACAGAGGTTTATGTATAAATAAGTGCGTAATCACGTTGAACGAATGTCGCCAGAAGGCTGTAGCCCATCCATCCGTTCTGATGTTAGAGTTTAATAAACATTCGACGGACAGACGGACGGGCAGAAAAATAAAGAAGCACCTGCGATTAGCTGAAGACCACGTGACGACTCATGATTGTAATGGACTATAGCGAGTCCATTCCACTATATCCTGTTCTTAAGTGACTTTATTCGGGACACAATTTCTGTGAGGTTTTCTTAGCCCGAGGCTAAGGCGGTGAAGAAGACATTATCTAATTAGATTTGTATCTAAACAAAAGAAAAATACTGTAGTAAAAATTATTCTAAAACTCTCATGCGATATCAACCGGTGAGACACTTTTAATACATAAAAAAACAAAGTGAAATCACTGTGCTTCAATAGATATGAGGGCTTCCTGATGCTTATCGAGGCATACAGGGAGAAAAACTCAACAGAATTCGGGGACAGGTTCCAGTTTCGAGTTAGGCCTTCTGAAAGCTAAGAAACAGCAATATACACGTTATCCATGTGAAGAACGAAAATACGCAATCACACAGGAATGCAAGAAAGCTGAGTACCGTGTAAGTTGGANACACGTTATCCATGTGAAGAACGAAAATACGCAATCACACAGGAATGCAAGAAAGCTGAGTACCGTGTAAGTTGGACTGAGTTCTAAGCGTTGTGTGCCCCGGTACACAATCATAACACAAAGGTATAATTTAGTACTCCTCAGTGTGTGCGGAAAACATAGAACACGTTGTTTATCACCACTTTCTTTCTTCACTACCGTGAATAAGTAGTAAGTAAGTATTACAGTAGAAGGAAATAGGGAAGTCTGAGGCAAAGGGATCTGGGATCGAAGCTGTTCATGCTCTGTCATTCTGGTCGGCCGGCTGCCATCTTGACCTCGTGCCCATGACGTTGCATTACCTTGCACCCAAAAATAAATTCTAAAAATGTTCATAAAATCCAAAAAAAAAAAGTCTAGAATAATATTTAACAAACTAGAAAAATTATTAACGACTTTTTTCATTAATATTTTGACACTTTTTTTTTACTATTTCGAACAATCAGCACCCACTGCAATCAGCACCAAAATCCACACACCACTCCACACCAATCCACAGACTATTCTACACAAATCCACACCAATCTTGCGCAATCCGATCGACATGCTCCACAATCTCCTCCACAATCCCAATCCTTCGATAAATCCCAATCCTTGGATCAAACTCAATTCTACGATCGATCCTTCGATTAGTCCTTCGGACTTCCACAATAAAATTCATATATAAAAATATATTGGTGCACTATGAGAAAACCCACATACTCGTTTGCCCCAGAAGAAAACACGCAGATACTTACATAACAAAATGTTATTTAAAATATATTGTAGGCATATGTTTAAATAATTACATAAATTTAAAATAATTTTATATTCCCAAATTTATATATACATAATTTGGTATACAATTAATATTTAAAATATATTTTTTTTACATATTTATATACATATACATAATTATGTACAAAATTAATTTTAATATTTTTTTGTCTATATTCATTTATGCATAATTATCTGCCGGTATTCTTCTGGGGCGAACGAGTTTTCACCTATGGTCAAAATGCTCGTCGGCATGAGAACGGCCTGTACGAAGAGTCCTTTTCGTGCGATGAAGCTTTACGACATTGGTCCCATGCAGTTTGTGAAAGTCGATCCATTGAAAGAACATACCGAGATCTTCAAGGATTCATCTACTGGAAGTCAGCAAGTGTTTCCGGCAATACCTATTGCTGCAACGTTGGGTACCGATTCGACAGGTTACTATGAAAAGACAGTTAATGCTAAAGACGGAATGAGTGCAGTTGAGTCGGTTTACGCAGACTTTCGCGTGAAGTCGACGAACTTCAAAATAAACTGTTGCCGGCTATAAGTACCGATGAGAATACAACTCCTGCTAAAAAGAAAAGCAAATTTAATATTGAGGATGAAACAGGAAGTGAAAACGATCATGAAGACAGTGATAGTGCTGAAGACGATGAAGGCGATTTTCTCGATGCACTGAGANAGAATACAACTCCTGCTAAAAAGAAAAGCAAATTTAATATTGAGGATGAAACAGGAAGTGAAAACGATCATGAAGATAGCATAGATTAAAATGAACATGAAGACAGTGATAGTGTTAAAGACGATGATGGCGATTTTCTCGATGCACTGAGACACCCCTCCAACACATTTGCTGCAATGAGAGATACGAAGAAGGCAGAAGACGCCGAGAATACTGGCTACCTATTACTCGAAGACCCGAATGAACTTGCTGATACTCAGATATTTGATTGACCTTCTAAAACGTGGGTATTTCTCGCGCATTTTTGAGATATCTTCAATCATTAGTAAACTGAAGGAACGGAGATATATCGCATGATGTGATGAACTGCTTTCTTCTGAAATTGTAATTACAAGATGATAATAAATTATTTAAAATTGTTTTTTCTTTATTTTTGTGTGGCATATCCTTCTATCCCTCACAACTTTAAAGTGATACTATGAGCACTCGATATTAAAGTAAATATCTGCATATAAAATGATGATAAAGACTTTGGTATAAAAATGCATCGATAGTTGACTGCATAGAAAAATTAAAATTCTGTCGACATGTACACATTTGAAGACAGTTGGCGAACTAATGTAATTTCTATACATATGGGTGGAGGACAAACCGAAGGACTAATCGAAGGATCGATCGAAGAATTGAGATTGATCCAAGGATTGGGATTGATTCAAGGATTGTGATTGTGGAGCGGATTTTGGAGCAGACTGTGGAGCATGTGGAGCGGATTGCGAAGGATTGGTGTGGATTGGTGTGTGAATTGACGTGGACTGGTCTGTGAATTGGTATGTCGATTGTGGTGCTCATTGCTGTTCTCAATGATGGAAATATTGCGATATTGATCGAAATATTGATTAAAAACAAGTCTTTAATTATTTTTTTATGATTTGGAAAAAATTGTTATTTTATAAAAGTTTTTAGGATTTTTTTGGGTGCAAGGTTATCAAAGGTCTTGGGCACAATGTCAAGGTCACAGATGTGAAGTCAAGGTGAAGGTCATCAAGATCTGACATTTTGGAGTCATCAGTGCTACCCAGGTGTTGAAAATGTAAAGAAATGATAAACGAAAAAACAAATATGGTGGGTGGAGTTCATTCATCAGAAGGACCAAAGGTGAGTGGGTTGGGGAGGGGAATGTCANTAAGTTTTTAAACAATAAAATTAATAATTTATAATATTTTTTCATTAATTTTTTTTTATTTTTAGAAAATTGTTGGGATTTTTTTTTTTTTACAAAATTTTGGGTTCAAGGTCAAATACCACTGGGGTCAAGGTCAAAGTTCTATGTCCCCATGGTCAAATATTGCGGTAGTAGTAGTAATGTAATTTTTTCGCTGACTTTTATGAATTTATTCCATGTTCACAATTTTTTCTCGAGTTATTGTTTTAAATGTCATGCAAGGTCATGTTCGTAGGGTCGTCACCTGGGTTCAACATGGCGGTTGGGTGACGTCATAACATGGTGACTGGTCGGTTTCAGTCCCTCGTCCCCAATAAACTCAAAAATTTAAAATTTCAATTTTATAAGTTTTAAAAATAAATTTCAAAATAATTTTTTTAATAAATATTTAGGGAGTTTCAAAATTTTTTGGGGGAATTTAGGTAACTTTTCGAGATTTTTTGGGTTCAAAGTCATTATAGGTCGCGGATCAAAAGTCACCGACATCCAACATGACGGGTTGGGCAATTATTAGCCAATGAGAAACGTTGGCAGAGCAATTAAATATATTGTAAGAAGGTGGTGGTGTAGAGGAGAGTGGAGGGATTAAGTTGTCTGCTTGAATTGGTGCTGGGGGACCACCGGAAATGTAAGTTAAATAAAAATTTTATAACATTTTTCAATAATTTCTTAATAATTTGTAAATAATTTTTTTAGATTTATTTTGTATTTTTTTTTGGGTTTTCAAAGTCAAAGATCACCGGGGTCAAAAATCAAAGGTCACCGACATCCAACATGGGGGACAAGATGACCGCTTGTCGACCGGAATGACAGAGCATGAACAGCACCGAGCTCCGATCCCGTTTGCCTGAGACTTCCTTATTTCCTTCTACTTATTACCAACGAAAAAAAAACTGTGCGTACAAAATTAAACCAAAAAGAAACATGTATAACTATAACTGTGTATTAACATTTCTCTATAATGTATTCACGGTAACTTCAAGATTTTCTGAAGCCCTGCTAAAGATCTACTTTCAGGGAGCCGATTATGTATCCTTCCGCAGTATGTAAACAAAACATTGCCATGTGACACCTGTCAAACGTTTTGTAAACAAAAACAGAGACATGTGGGAACTGTCAAATATTTTGTTAACAGTGTCCATGTGGGAACTACCAAAATTTATTTTTGAAGAGAAACAATGCCATGTAATCTTAACTGTCATATACTTTAATAAAATTCTCCAAATGTCTAAAAAATGCTAATCAATTTAGCAAAATATTGTAATACATACAAAAAGGTAGATTGAAGTATATATCGGAACTGTTAATTATATAATTTAATTAAAGTTTACTTATTGTATTAAGATTTATTGACATGTTCGGTGTAAGGAAAAAGTTAAATTTTACATAATAAACTTTTGGAAGTAGCACTCAGGTTAAAGATTTCACTGTGATAAATGGTACCGTATTTTATCACATATAAGTCGCACATTTTATTTAAAAAATTTTATTGAAAACTCGGGGTGCGACTTATAAGTGAGAAAAATTCCTCCAGCCGCGCACTACGTTTCATTTACTACGAATTCACGGCCCACGGCTCGATTTCCAAACTCTTCAGAGAACAAAATCACTTTCATTTTGAAAAATGCAGTGTAGGTACATCGCTTTTCAATCAAGAAACTGTCGGACTTCTTCACTGCAACATAAAAACAACACTATGCGGCGGAAAGACGAGTCACGGCTAACATTTGGCACTGAAGAACNTCGATTTCCAAACTCTTCAGAGAACAAAATCACTTTCATTTTGAAAAATGCAGTGTAGGTACATCGCTTTTCCATAAAGAAACTGTCGCACTTATTCACTGCAACATCAAAATAACACTACGTGCGGTGGAAAGACGATATAAGAGAAATACGTGTAAGCCAACGCTAATGTGCTGCTATCTCTTACGCTCCACAAAAAGCTTTCGAAAATAATCGATTACCAGTTATTAACCAAAAATCGATTCCTTTTCATTCTTTTAAAATAAAAAAAAGACAATTCCTAACGCTTCCCTTAATGCATTGCCAAATATTCAAAAGCCTTTCTATATTTAGCAAGTTTATTTAAAACTTACAAAGATAAACTGCGGAAATAACAACGGATTATGATTTTAATGTAGAATTGGATCAATTATCTTATAAGTAGAAAAGATGTGTTACGTTAGTTTTATAACCACAATTCAGCGTCTCCAATATCCAATATGGCGTGGTTATACTTCTGAAAAAAACGTGCCCAAACGGACAAGATGGAGTGTATGAGTCCGCTGGACAGACACTGAAATTTATTTAATTTCAATTAATAACAGTGAAATCTTTACCCATGAGTGCTACGTAAAAATGTAAATATATAGTTTAGCAATATTAACTTTACAATTACGGCATTAAATTTATACATATTAATATTTAACCTACGAACTATTTCTTTTCAGCTATAACCAACATGTCCCTTCAAAATCCGTTGTTAATTCGTAAGGACTTTTAACAAATTATTATAATTTACTGAAAACATATACTGAAAACTTAAAACAACCAATTTATATAGTGCTTCAGTGCTAAAAGAAAGACAAAACCTTTTTCCATATACAATTTTGTTATAACCAATTGAACATGTAACTCCTAGGGTGATTTTTCANAATTATTATAATTTACTGAAAACATATACTGAAAACTTAAAACAACCAATTTATATAGTGCTTCAGTGCTAAAAGCAAGATAAAACCTTTTTCCATATACAATTTTGTTATAACCAATTGAACATGTAACTCCTAGGGTGATTTTTCAAAGGTTCTTTTCAAAAGTATCGAAGATACCGTGAATGGATTATAGTTGAAATTAGCAGAAGTACTGTAAATGCTATACATTTCCATGCAACATCAGTTCTTCAAAATTTTTATACGCAGAAAATCCTGAATAATGTGTTGTGACATATGATGGCCTCATTTCTCCCTTCTTGAAGAGCATGCATGACTGAGCCGTCTTCTAGATAACACTGATTTAGCTCAGAACATTTGCAAAAGTAGTTTTGTATCCAAGCTACGGTAGAGTTTTTTCATCGTCCTTTCCCCGCGTGCCTTTTGAGACCACAGAGCGAGTTATTGCCAAGTACAGTAACTGATAAGGAACGAAGAAGGAAACTAGGACAGACTGAACACGGACAAAGCCTTGGTGCGACGTGGAATAAATAATGCAGGAAGACGGCGCATGCGCTGTGCAGTAACGTGCACTGCTTCCTGAGAGCACACTAAGCCTTAAGGTAGAAGTAGAGAGGCTTCACAGTGGAACACTGCACCCTACTGTTTAACAAGCACAGTTCATTACCCATTACCCATTACCAACGACTACGCACGACTTCAATTGGCAAGNCATTACCAACGACTACACACGACCTCAATTGGCAAGTACGATTTATCTTGCTTGTGAAACAAGAATGCATTTTTTTTATAACACTGAAAAGTATTTTAAAATGTACTTATTTAAAAATAAATATTAAACGTATTTCCATTTTAGACGCTTCAAAAGCACATTTTCGAGAAAAAAAAATACTTATTGTACTAAAGTACATAAAATCAGCTATATTTTTTTTTAACATTAATACCAATATTTTCTTACATACGACCATAACAGTTTTTATGAGTGCACTATCTTACGAAGGTTTTCTTTCAAAATGTGCTTTATAAGCATGCGCTCAATTTTTGATTAAAAAATAGACTCTCATTGATTTTTAAAAACATTCAAATAAGTATATTTCAAAAATATATTTTACAATGTTATAAAATATATACATTCTTCTTTCATATGCAACATAAACCGGATTTTACTGAAAATTTTAGTAGTTTATGAACTCTTTTTTAATGAGTTGTGAATATTGTAAAGTGCTCCATTCTACCTTAAAACCATATTTCACGGTAATTTTTTATTTTATTATCTGAAAGAAATTTATATAAGGATCGTATAAATGTAAATATTGTAGTCAAATGATTAGTTTTCCAAATATGAGACCGAAAATTAGAAAATTTTGTAGTACGGGAGCCCAAGTTTCTATGCCCCTAATTAACTTTGCTAATTAAACCACATGCTATGTGATCTATATAATATGTACATGTTAATTAAGTATTAAGGATATTTAACAATGATCATGAACGGATCATTTTAATCAACAGCATAACTAACGAAAATCATTGTTTGGGGCCTGTCTAGGGCCAAATACTGAATAACGATACTGATTTGCAAATTATACATACATATGCAATCACACACAAAACAGTATTCGCAAGTCATTATCAGTATGTATTGAAATAAAAGTCTAAGTATGATATTTGTTTATTTCTTGTATTGCAGCTTCATTACTTTAAATATATTACAATTTTTTGAGACGTGGAATGTAAACACTACAAATTGAGTTTGACAGGTACCACTCACATGGCAATGCTAAAATTTGCATGCCGCCGAAGAACAGCCAAGAAGCTGGGATGAAAGGAGAAACTTTGCAGGTCAAAAGTGACAAAGCATGCCATACGCACTTCCTGTCACCAAGAAAATCATTATGTTGAACCAAACCAAATTTCTTTGTAACGAAATAGTTTGCGAAAGGGAAATGAAATATTTGTGGCTGTGGATAAATAATTTTGTTGCAATTAATTGGCCAATTCAAGTATGTTGGATTTGGTTGGTACAACCAACAATTTTTTTTAGCTTTATTTTATTTTCAGTTTGTTATTTTACCAAATCAGAAAACAGTAGTTTATATGTTATGATAACTTTAAGGTTTTGTTCAAGTATGTAAAAGAGAAACTGGCTTGTACCTTAAATTAACATTTGCTTGCACTGAAATAAATACATCGTATGAACAAGCTGCGCCACAAAGTTCAGCTTGACGCTTGGCAGGACAATGTTACTTTCAGTGACGACTGTGGAAACTATGATTATTACAAAATGAGTTAAAAGTGAAGCCTAAACACTATTAAGTTAGGTTTTTGAAAGTTATTGCAAGTACAGTAGACCTGTTGGCTGTGCTACAATAGACTTAACGTTCCCGTAACAAAACAACAACAGCGTTACCATACGAGCGTTAAAATTGCTGTCTATTGTAAGTACAGTAGACCTATTGGCTGTGCTACAATA
Organism: Clitarchus hookeri; assembly: GCA_002778355.1. Lineage (NCBI taxonomy): Eukaryota > Metazoa > Arthropoda > Insecta > Phasmatodea > Phasmatidae > Clitarchus > Clitarchus hookeri. The sequence goes on from NQII01004182.1 coordinate 139,302, forward strand.
GACTTAACCAAGGGCATTGTTTTGTTGTTGTGCGTTACCATACGAGCGTTAAAATTTCTGTCTATTGTAAGTACAGTAGACCTGTTGGCTGTGCTACAATAGACTTAACGTTCCCGTAACAAAACAACAACAGCGTTACCATACGAGCGTTAAAATTGCTGTCTATACCCGCTGCAGTAGAAACTGCTGGCGCGATCAATCGGAAACGAGTGGAGTATGAAAAAAATAGGTTACAGGTTAGATATGTTTCACTGATATTTTTGAAAAGTATGTTGGCTGGCCTGATTTTACACAGACGTTCGTAATTTTGCTTATTTACAAATAAAAACTCGTTTTCGTTACACAAAACCGGCAGCCCTACATTAAAATTAAAACCGAAGTCAGACAGTTTCTGTATAAAAAATATAACTAATTGAATAAACCAAGAGAAACGAGAATTCACTACGTAGTCCACAAAACACTCACTTTCCTGCCACGNCAACTTTTCGCAACTATTCCATTTCGATTAGAGTATTTTTTTTTTTTCGCCTAGTAAGTTCACTCCACCCTATTAGACATGTTTCACTGATATTTTTGAAAAGTATGTTGGCTGACCTGATTTTACACAGACGTTCATAATTTTGCTTATTTACAAATAAAAACTCGTTTTCGTTACACAAAACCGGCAGCCCTACATTAAAATTAAAACCGAATTCAGACAGTTTCTGTATAAGAATATAACTAATTGAATAAACCAAGAGAAACGAGAATTCACTACGTAGTCCACAAAACACTCACTTTCCTGCCACGAATTCATACCGGCACTGACTTGCGTAGTTGGGAATGCTTGCTTATGATTGGTCGGCTTAGAAATTGGTTGTGTCGTAGCAGACTCCACAGGGAAACGTCTGTTCAATTTTATTCGGGTATTTGTTACGCCGATGGTAGCATGCACTTTAACTGATATTTTGCTACAGTTTAGAAAGATTGTGCAACTTAAACTAATACCTATCATTCAACGAGTAGAAACTAAATATTTTCGTTTTCAACATAACGGTAGCATACACTCGTTTCAATACATTTTTAACCTCCGCGATCGTTTCCATGTGAGGCAGTACATTGTAGGAAATCTAAATTTAATACCGTATGTACGTTATAATTTACGAATGCTTTACCCCTAATGAAATTACGATTACAACAGAGAAGGCTACGTTACATCGAAATTTCGTAATTAAAAAAATTAGCAACTTACCTCTTTGACATTGACATATCACTATCGATTGTAAATTCTCGCAGAGCAACAGATGGCAACCAACATACATCTGCAGTAGGCGGACAGATTTCTTACTCGCCTAACACGCACTGCATTGTCAACATCAAGTCCGCTGCAAGGACTGCGTGGAAGAAGAGACAAGAAGCAGATACTAGCGCGGTATTGCCGACTAACGGAACTACAGGCTGGGCGAGGGTCGACGGACCTTAAGCGAGGGTTCACGGACATTGGTCGAGGGTGGCTCTGGAGGGCCCCTCCGTGCTTATAGGCATACCCTAAACCCAGCAGTCAGCAGAGTTGTTCTAGCAGTCGCATCGAATCGCTAGAGAAAGCGACAATCTCACTGGTTATTTCAATGACGTAATTTATGATTCCGTTACGAAGTTGCGAAGCTGAAGTGCATGTCTGATAGTGCATGGTAGGCAAATCAATTATCTTCGCCGATTGGTCCCTGCCTCTGCGCATTATCTTCTCACATATCAATCGGCAATTACCTAGTTCAAATGTAAGCTTTCTCTCCTCCTATGGCGCGATGGCTGGCAGTACAAATATTGCGTCAAGAAACCAGGCTGAGTTGTAAGCTCTAGTGGCAGTAAGTATGGCCGAAACCACCAAGTTTACCAACCTCTTTGCTAATAAAAAAATATCTCTGAAGCGTTACAAACGAGTTACCTTAAGATTTTCCAAGAGCCAAAATGTTTTCATTATATTTTGAGAATAACTTATGGTTTCGCGACATGATATTGATAATTTGATAAACCACCCAATCATGACAAAAACATTTATCATTTTTTTAAAGCATAAAAAATAGGAATGACTTAAATTTATTTTAACTCAAATTTTGGTTTCAGCTGAAGTGTATCTTGAAAACGCATGAAAGGTAGGTATAGTGTGGTACACGGTAAAGTGAGCACTTTTGAGGCCCTAGTTACTTTTTCTTTCCGCCATTTTTTGTTCTTTAACCACATTTAAAAATAAATATTGCCATGTATGTAATAAACACAGTGTGTACATTACATCGCACTCGAAATTTAGTCTACGACTAAAATAAAATTTATTTATTAACTACTAGCAGTGCCACGGCTCCGCTCGCGTGGACTACAGAATTATTGTTCAGGTTTTTTTCGTTGGTTAAACAGTTATAATGACAATTTTTTCCTTTGATAAATATTAAATTTTAAATGGGAAAACAACAGCTTGAATTTTACGTATTTATTTATTTAGAAATTAAAATGGTAAAAACGCTTATTTGTATTTCTCTGTTATAGGCAGATATATGCTACCACGGAGTTTTTTTTTTGTCTCTTTCATTCTACACAATTCTTTACTACATGATATTGTTCCATCTTTAACGGTTTAGACAGCGTATTGCAAGAGAGCGCGCTGGCGGCAAATTTTTTTCCGACTTGATTCACTATTATTGTCACTGCTTATTCCTCATATTACTTTACGTAACAAAATATATACTAAAACTTGGCAGAACATAGCTATAATTTAAAATAATAACACGTAAATCGCATAAGTGGTTCTCGAGTGATAATCGCACTAACAGACAAACAGACAGAGAGACGCTGAGTTTTGTAATATGTATAGATCATTCCAAATGAAAGGAATTTCAAAGTGCTCACTTTACAGTGAATTGCCTTAACATTACAATTTCTTTGAAATCCGACATTTGGTTGACATGCGGTAAATGTTTAAATTCTAGGTATACATTAAATCTTATATTACAAGTTGAAATTTAAATACGGGCGAACTGCATAAAAATGTACACTAAATATTCCTTTTGACGTTTTAAAAACATAAACAATTATTTCGAGTTGCATCGTAAAGTTTTAACATAGTTCCATTTTGAGATGTGTATGAAAAAATACACGATATTTAAAACTTGTAAATCTCGTTTCGTTATTTTTTTTAAAGTAATTTTTATCCATTGTCAAACTTTTTTCAGGCTACTATTTCATATCACAACGAAAAAAGCCGTAACATGCTAAGGAGGTCGACAGGAATGTTAACGTCCTTAACGCCCTTAAAGAAACAATATTATTCTTAGTAACTGGTTCTCGGTTTTACGTGAAGAAAATTGTATTAATTTGCTAATAAAATCTTCAATTACCGGAGATTGCTGGGTAAACTGTCGAGAATCTACTCGTGTGCTAAACATGCTTCATTTCACTAAATTTACAAAAAAAAGCAGGGTATCTAATGCTGCCAAAATATGCAAGCTGAAGTGTAGAAAAAGTAGGCAAGGCCGGTATTAAAAATGGCATTTCCGTCAGCTCAGACTATCTGTTATCAAGGTGAATACATAATGACAGCGGTGAGATAACTAAAAGTAAATAACAGTAACTTACCGTTGTTTGGTGGAGGCAAGCACGCCCACTGAACGAATAATGTCCCGGAGAAGTTGACACATTCACTTGTAGGCTATTGACGATATCTGAGCACTTTTAAAATAAACCTTCGAAAAATTGTGCTGTCCCTACCTGCTTATATTTTAACGATAAATTGACTTCCATGAGGCCAGTGAAGTTGGTAACGACGGACGGAAAGTAGTTCCGAGTCTTAACGCTAATTTAAAATATCAGGTAAACATTAGTGAAAACTGAAATTATTAAGTTTTCTTTTTGTCTTTACAAGTGAAAGAATGAGAACATTTGTGAAATGTTAACTTGTCTAATGATTTCACAGTTTCACTTGGCCGACGCATGAATTAAGTGATCAGGCCCATGGCAATGTTAATTTTACATATAGCGGAAGAATACACAATGTGCGTACAAGTAGATCTTAAGCAGGGATTTCAAAAGTGCTCAGTTTACCTTGAACACTCTTTACACACAATACACGTAAGATAACCTTAAGGTGTTATAACATTTCCATATCCAACGCGTCGATGAAGGCCAATTCAAAAGAAATCAACCACACGTGTATGGTTGCTAAATGTTTCTAAAGAGTGAATTTAAACCGGAACCCCTCTTTGGCAGAAANGTCACCGTATATTTTCTAAAAAGAGTGAATTTAAACCGGAACCCCTCTTTGGCAGAAAGATGTAGAATTTTTTCAAAGTTATACTTTTATGAACATAAACCAGTCAAGTACTGGCTTCTCCAAAAAAAAATCACAATCGTCTCACCTAATTGGTTACTGAGGAGATAATTTGTATTGAATATTGTTACTTTATAAATATTGGAGCAATAAAATTTACAGCAAAATTAAAGTAATTGTAATGTTTGATAACACGCCACAGCCATAGTTTTACAAAACAATTTTGTCCTGTATATAAAATTAAAATGTGACTCAACGACGAAGCAAAAAATTCAACAAAGGCAGTGTGTTATTTTTATAGAGTGTTGGGAAATTAAATGTTGCAAATATTTACGTACAAAGAGTCAAGAATCTAAAATAAACCTATGGAATAAATTTATCGAATTTCATGATTTACATGCCGTCAGAATTTCAGTGTTTCGCCTGAAAAGTGGGTTNAATTAAAGTAATTGTAATGTTTGATAACACGCCACAGCCATAGTTTTACAAAACAATTTTGTCCTGTATATAAAACTAAAATGTGACTCAACGACGAAGAAAAAAATTCAACAAAGGCAGTGTGTTATTTTTATAGAGTGTTGGGAAATTAAATGTTGCAAATATTTACGTACAAAGAGTCAAGAATCTAAAATATACCTATGGAATAAATTTATCGAATTTCATGATTTACATGCCGTCAGAATTTCAGTGTTTCGCCTGAAAAGTGGGTTNACCTATGGAATAAATTTATCGAATTTCATGATTTACATGCCGTCAGAATTTCAGTGTTTCGCCTGAAAAGTGGGTTAGCTTTTGTAGCTATCTTTTCACAACGAAAACTTCCTGGCACCGGTGCCGTCTTACGGCGGAAAACGAACTGGTGCAAGCATCACTCGAACAATGCAAGGCCAAATTGAACGTGAAGACGTGAAGAACCTCCAAACACAAAACACGAATGCTGACGAAGCACAGAAACCTATTTCAGAGAAGAGCTGACTAAAACTTTCAGGTGTATTTTCTTATTGAAGTGCCTCCACATCTTAAAACAACAAACAAAACAGCCAAACCACTGATCTATGGCTTTCATTCTTTATTATACTATTTTAGGTTGTGTTTAAAGTTGTGCTTTATTTTTTAGTGAGTGTGTTTGTATTTTACTTGTTTATGAGGCCCAGCACCAGAATAGCTGAAATTGGGTTTACTGTAATATTTTGTTTAAATTTCATTCCTCATAGTTTTTAAATAGTACTTTTCTTTTTTAAAAATCTGAGTAGCTAATATGCAGACCGTGATTCTTGTGCATCTGAAACAAGAGGGTTTATTTCCAGTATTCTGTAGTCAGTTCTGCGTGGCTTCAATACGTGTTCCTCAGTACAATACTCAACTACTGAATTTAATAAGTGAAAAACTTGTCAAAATATATTTAGGTGGTAAGCTGGTAACTTGCGTGTTAAAATTCGACATTAGTTTTACACACTCCACACTAAGATCTTGCGAAATTTGCGAAGAGGTTACGTCAATTCACGGAAGGTACTGTGAAATTTGCGGAAAGTCCGCAATTGAAAAAAACTACGTGTTTGTAATTTTCCGGAGAGGTCTGATGAAAGAAGCCAAGACTTTATGTGATGAACAAAGGAGGACGGGAACTCTTGTCGGCTACGTACGTTGTACAGGAGAGCACATATTCAAAGACTGGGTTAAAACAATCAATTTTCTACTGGTGAGAAAAGTAGATCCCAAACAAGACATACAAAAATGCTCAGTTAACTGCGAACATACTATATCCGTGAGTCCGACAAGTTACACGGAGATACTTTACATGAATTTTACTTCAAACTTTGTTTTTGCTTTATCAAAATTCAGAAATTAATATCTCGGTTAAATTTTGAGATAGAAGGGTGATTTTTAAGTTAAAATTTCTCAATTTTGTTCTTTAACAGAATAAATCGGAAAGTCAGTTTCGGATTCGGCTGACAAGAGGCCCCTAACTCCTTTCCGCNATTTTGTTCTTTAACAGAATAAATCGGAAAGTCAGTTTCGGATTCGGCTGACAAGAGGCCCCTAACTCCTTTCCGCGTCGCATATATGTATATTGCTCTACATTGCCCGTGACTTGGCGCGGAATCTTTCCACTGAAACGCACACACAATGCAACTGTAGTTAGGGATTTCAAAGACACCGAGACTAGGAACATAATGTTTGCAAATACATCTCAGCAGAAGGACTATCATCAACTTGATCAATTTGATAGTAACTGGTAAAGTAATCACCAGGAAGGATGTAAACTTACTGATCTGGCGTTGAGCCACCCCTGGATGGCAAGTAAGTGATTTAATATGTATCACAATTACTTTTTGGGTAACCTGTAGCTTACCAATTTAGGTGCCCATGTATTTACAATTTGTTCTAATTCCTCCAGGTTCAGTGGACGTTGCTGCCATGTGCAGCTTAATGTTGCCGAGACAATATTTCTTTGAGGTTCCTATCCTGCCGCGGCAGATGCGGATGTATNCACTTCTAACCAGGCAGTGGTTGAGGAAGGTAGCGCTTCCTCTCCTGGCCTAGCCTTGCTACCCCTCAGGTAGCCTGGTCAGCTACCACTGTCTTAGGTTGTCCTAGGCACACTTCGATGGACTCCGTTTCTGGTAAGTCTCACAGCGAAGATGAGGCATCGGCCTCCTCTTCGTCGGTCTCACAACACACTACACCATGGCAGACACCCAATAGGAAACATACAGCACCATTAGCCAATCAGAAACAGGCAGTTATCGATTTTTCAACACAGAACACTTTCTCGCCTTTGGGCGAGGAATGCGAATCCAATTGTAGTAAGGATACAACCGACACTGTCGTTTCAGAGAACCCTAAACCTAAAATATTAGCTGCGCCTGCAATTTATGTTCCGGACACTACGAAACTTAGAACGTTTGCTAACAGAGGAGACTTTGGGAAAAAAATAACACTCACTAAAAAGCAACACTTGAGGGTGCAAGTTAAGTTAGAGGATCACTCTAAGCTATTGAACTTTGTGAAGAAACATGAAATACAGTACTACACACATGCTGTATCAAGCGAAAAACCGAATAAGATTGTAATTAAAGGGTTAACACACACCGTCAAAATAGAACACATAAGTAGACACTTGAAAGAATTTGAATTTACTCCAACACACATCTGGAAATTCCGAACACCTGCTGATGCACCTGCAGTCTTTGGGGCTGTGGTGCGGAAGCACCACGAGTACGACATTCTGAAAATTACCAGACTTTGTCATCTGCCAGTTATAATAGAAATGTATAAGAATCGTCCTGAGGATGTGGTGCAGTGCAGGCGCTGCTGTGCGCTGGGCCACACTCAGAAGTATTGTACACTCAAGCCAGTCTGCCTTCTGTGTGCAGGAGATCACGCAAAGACAGACTGTCCGAACACACAACAAGATAACACACAGTGGCAATGCACACTCTGTAAACAAACAGGACATTCGGCTGCGTGGAAGCAGTGCCAGGTCATACAAAAACATATCCAGACACGAAAGCAATGGATGGCACCAAAATCTGCCAAACCATTATCAGACACACAACAGAAACAGAAGGAAAAAACGCAAACAAATGTTCAGTCCGAGACTGAATTTCCAATTCTCAACAACCCATACATACAACAGGCACCTACACAACAGCAGNTACGAGTCTTTGCAAGTGTGGTGATTGTGGTGATAGACTGAAATTTGAATGATTTACAGATGCTGACAAATAATTTAGAATGCGTGTGCATTATCCCATTGCTAATATGATATAATAAGACTGTACGTTTCTATTCACTTTTAAGTTGGAGTTACCTGAAGTTATTTCTAATAATGCATAACTTATAATACGTTTTAATTAAATATTAAAGTTCTTGTTATATAAAATGGTTTCTAATACATTGTTAATTTTATTATCAGTTTAGAAGTACACAACTTTTTCTTCTAATATAATAACCCTCACTATTGCCAAAAAAAACCCCCTTAATTAATGATACAAATCATTGAATTCAGTCAAAAAGTATAAAGCGCAAAATTATATCTATGTCTCCAGTCGTCTTCATTGCTCTTCATAAGACTGTAAGGGGTGGTTTACACCGCGATACAGATGTAAATGCACCTTTAGATAAAAATAATTTGCGCTAAAATTTATTTTTAATCATTCGTTTAGAATTTTTGTTGTTTTACTTAAATAATATTGACTTTGTATTTTTAGTATAGGGGAAGTTACTGGAGTTGAATGTTTAAAACGTGGGATTTACCATGTAAGTTTGGCCTTGAAAATCATATTTGACAAAGAGCTGCTAATTGGCAACCCGCGTCGTTATCTTGACATGAAGCGTTTTCGAGGATTCCGTGTNATTTTGTTCTTTAACAGAATAAATCGGAAAGTCAGTTTCGGATTCGGCTGACAAGAGGCCCCTAACTCCTTTCCGTGTCGCATATATGTATATTGCTCTACATTGCCCGTGACTTGGCGCGGAATCTTTCCACTGAAACGCACACACAATGCAACTGTAGTTAGGGATTTCTAAGACACCGAGACTAGGAACATAATGTTTGCAAATACATCTCAGCAGAAGGACTATCATCAACTTGATCAATTTGATAGTAACTGGTAAAGCAATCACCAGGAAGGATGTAAACTTACTGATCTGGCGTTGAGCCACCCCTGGATGGCAAGTAAGTGATTTAATATGTATCACAATTACTTTTTGGGTAACCTGTAGCTTACCAATTTAGGTGCCCATGTATTTACAATTTGTTCTAATTCCTCCAGGTTCAGTGGACGTTGCTGCCATGTGCAGCTTAATGTTGCCGAGACAATATTTCTTTGAGGTTCCTATCCTGCCGCGGCAGATGCGGATGTATAAAGGCAGGACTTCTTTGTACGAGTCTTTGCAAGTGTGGTGATTGTGGTGATAGACTGAAATTTGAATGATTTACAGATGCTGACAAATAATTTAGAATGCGTGTGCATTATCCCATTGCTAATATGATATAATAAGACTGTACGTTTCTATTCACTTTTAAGTTGGAGTTACCTGAAGTTATTTCTAATAATGCATAACTTATAATACGTTTTAATTAAATATTAAAGTTCTTGTTATATAAAATGGTTTCTAATACATTGTTAATTTTATTATCAGTTTAGAAGTACACAACTTTTTCTTCTAATATAATAACCCTCACTATTGCCAAAAAAAACCCCCTTAATTAATGATACAAATCATTGAATTCAGTCAAAAAGTATAAAGCGCAAAATTATATCTATGTCTCCAGTCGTCTTCATTGCTCTTCATAAGACTGTAAGGGGTGGTTTACACCGCGATACAGATGTAAATGCACCTTTAGATAAAAATANACAAACTTAGTAGCAGCCGTTTATAAATTGTGAAGGCTTTGTTACCCTTAAAAAATATCATATACATTGTAACACGACAGAGAAATCTAAAAACAGACTGCCGAGTTAGGTAATGTGTTTTGACCATTAAGGGTGTTATCAGGGGCTGTAAAAATTAACCAGGATGACATAGCCGAGGCCTCCCATCTTTAAGCGATGTTCAATGACCCCAGATCACAAAAGAAACGAAAAATCACTTTTTTCCTAAAGTGCATAATTAAAGCAGTAATACTCCGGACGAGAGTCGATGAGGGCGAAGCGTGGTGTTTGTGGCGCAGCGCCGGAATGAAAGGGCGGGGGAAATTGGAGATCCCCGAGAAAACCCGTCGAACCAGCAGCATCGTCCGGCACGATTCCTACTTGGGAAAATCGGGAGTGACCCGGCCGGGGATAGAAGCAGATTGGCCATGGTGGGAGGTGAGTGCGCTGAACGTTGCGGCCCCGCGGTATCGTAGCGGAGCGCCATCTGGCGACTAGGGAGGGTGTGCAGGCCTGAGGGGAAGGTGATCCCCTGAGGCTGAGACAAAGAGGTAGCGAGCGGCGCCATGCCGCGGGCGACTGGCGCCAGGCACAATGCCGCCGGGCCCCGGCCGCCGCAACACCGCGAGCAGACAGGCCATAGGTCAGCCTCCAAGTGTCTGCAACACTTATCTGCTGCAATAACAATAACTAGTCCATTTTAATGCTAAATCAGTTTAAAATTAACTCTCGCATTATTTTTTAATAGAATTATCAGCATTTTAATTTTAAAATTTGTGCGAAACAAATTTTAAAAAGTTATAAGAGCACAATGTTTGATTTCAGATGCAGTGTTTTTTTTTTNGCGCCATGCCGCGGGCGACTGGCGCCAGGCACAATGCCGCCGGGCCCCGGCCGCCGCAACACCGCGAGCAGACAGACCATAGGTCAGCCTCCAAGTCTCTGCATTTCTAACATAGTTCACGCTTCTCTGCTGCAATAACAATAACTAGTCCATTTTAATGCTAAATCAGTTTAAAATTAACTCTCGCATTATTTTTTAATAGAATTATCAGCATTTTAATCTTAAAATTTGTGCGAAACAAATTTTAAAAAGTTATAAGAGCACAATGTTTGATTTCAGATGCAGTGTTTTTTTTTTNTTAAAATTTGTGCGAAACAAATTTTAAAAAGTTATAAGAGCACAATGTTTGATTTCAGATGCAGTGTTTTTTTTTTAATTATAGAAGCCTCGCGAAGAAATTTCTTTAAAGTGTTTAGTTTTGTTCGCCTGCGATTACGGTTTTTCATTTCAAGATACTTTTACCTTATATTTTACTGTAAAACTTAAAATTAACTTATAGTCGAACCACTATAAGATGTGTCATGAATGTCTTTACCTCATTCTAATGACATTAACAATTAATTAGAATTGTTGCCAAATATGAATGCAAAATTTTTAAATTTGTATGCCAATACATATAAAATTAAAAATTTCGTTATTTTACGTAATTCATTTTTATGGGCTATTTTTCCATGGTTTTGTACACTTTTATCAAACTAATAATTTATATAAAACAGAAAAATGTAATACCCTAAAAATACAGAATGTAATTTTGGTACTTAAATACCCTTAAAGCTCGGTTTATAAAATATGCAAGCACGCAAAGAAATAGTCGAACGCAAAGTGATTCAAATATACATATGGTCTATTCGCGGTTTCTTCACACTTTTTGAATCAAACCTTCGACAAAACACCCCATGTATGATGTGTTTGGTTCTTTCCTAAATACGCCATGTATCACAAGCGTTTTATACTTGTGTTAATATAAAATAACCTTATTTATATATTGGAATTTTATTTATTTTATAAATATATTATAATATTTAATTCATAATTAATATGAATAAAAACAGAGTGAACGCAGACGTGTTGGTAATACCTAGCAAGAAATAGTTCTTATGTAAAATATCATTACACTGAGTATGCACGAATGCGCCAAGTTGTCCCTCTGGTGTAATTTTCCATACGCGGTTAAGCTCTGTTTGCACGAGGCGGAGGAATATCCTGGAAGTATAACTTTAGAACGGCTTCAGAAAAGTCTGAAGTAACGTGAATGGAGAATACAGTTTATAAACTACGCGAAACGCAAGAAAGCAACGCAAAAATTCGTCAACTCTGAAATTCTTGCGTCTTTGCTTGCGCTTTGCGCCTTCTAGACGAGTGGTGATCGATTGCAAAATCGTTTTACACTCGTACACAAGGCTATAATTTTAAGTTATTGTGTTATTTGCTTGTACAATGCATTTGTGAATACATTTATGAGTTGGATCGTAAATAAAGAGTATAATTAAGTATTAAATTATTCAAGTATCTCCGTCTTGCTGAGAAAATTAAATAGTGTTCCTTGAAATTCGTTGTTCAGNATTAAGTATTAAATTATTCAAGTATCTCCGTCTTGCTGAGAAAATTAAATAGTGTTCCTTGAAATTCGTTGTTCAAGCATTAAAAATACCATATGCCAGAAAATTAACAAAGGTCAAAATTTAAAAAATTTTAAAAATCTACACTAAACAAANGCATTAAAAATACCATATGCCAGAAAATTAACAAAGGTCAAAATTTAAAAAATTTTAAAAATCTACACTAAACAAATATGTTTGGAAAAAAGCACAACATTGTGGAAATAAATGTTTTGTGCTTGTTTCGTTATTTCATTTTGCATTCTTGGTATCGTCATGCGTCGTGCGATGTTTATAAACCCGGCCTAAGGGCCATATTACACGATACCAGATTCCTTAGAATCTTGCACAAGGTCCACCATAGAGGGCCGTTATACCGGCTAGTATGGCATCCGTCATGGCATTTCCCGTATTTTACGGCCATATTTCCTCTTAAGTTTGGTTATAGGATACGTCATATTTTCGTGGCAGGTTCCATGCCGGCTTTCGTACCTGACCAATCATATCGCAGTTTCAGAACGTAGGGCGCTCCCCGTGGCTACTACTTCAAACGAGTTGATGAAGAAACCAAAAAGGACGCCTCCATCTTAATTATACGTCCGTGAAGTTTACACTCTTTCAAACGGACCTAAAATTTGACAAAGACGAATAGTATAGACGATGGCAACTTTTAACAGGGTAGTTTTACAGGCATATTTTTAAACACAAAACTAAGTGTCTGAACTGGTAGCAGAGCGGTAAAGACGCGGTGCTTGGAAAAAAATCATTACATTCGGGCGTAAATTTAAAACTCCGTCTGACAATTGTTTTCCCATAAAGTGTTAACCTAATACGTCAAGAAATAAAAACACATTTTGCGATTAAAAATTTTCGTCAAAATTAAAAAATAATACTTTTGTACTCTAGTGATTTTACATTATCATTTTCAATAAAATGAATGAAACTACAGCAATAAGAATTGAACTGATGTAACGGCCAATAACAATAGAGCAATATTAAGATATACTAGCTAGTTTTTTAACATTCCTACACAAGTTACTGACTAGCAGCAGTTCAAGAGTGGGGTTGATATGGACTGCGAACCGTGCCCTGCTCACCCACCGCATGTGTGTGTGAAGCTTGCACGCCAACTGCTGTCGTGTAATATGAATCTTCCACGACAGCCCGCATAGCGACTGGTATACCGGATCGTGCGCTAGGCGTTCTAGAAGCTCGACAAGACCAAGTGCGGCGCAGGTATCGTGTAACATCAGCTTAAGCAAACCTCACTAGCAAGGTTGCTATGGACGATTCACGTTAACCTGAGCACTTTTGAAAGTCCGGACAAATTTTCTGTAAATTCGTTATTTGCGTGTTTACGCGTAGCTCGGCAAATACATATCCTGGGGATACGACTATTTGCCATCCTACACATAAACTAGAAACAGCGGAACCCCCCCCCCCNGCGGAACCCCCCCCCCCCTAAATAAAACAGCATTAAACTATTTTTACATACGAACGTACACTAGTGGACATTAGTTTTATTTTTTGTGTTTTATTCAACAAGTTACTATCATTCACGTAGTGTTACCTGCTAGCAAGACTTATCTTTCAGTTTGTCTGCACGCTCAGCTATTGCGTAGGTTGGTGTGTTTACGCTGGCTCAGTTATCGTGTCCGGCAGTATACCACACCGGCCGGATATCAATGAACGCTCGGCTGTTGCGCGCGGTGGTGGTGTACTTTACGCTAGCTTAGTTGCAGTGTCCGGCAGTGTACCAAATATCACTGCACGCTCGGTTGTTGTCCCCGGTGGCACGTCTATAGTGGCTCAACTGTCGTGTCCGGCAGTATACCACACCGGCCGGATATCAATGAACGCTCGGCTGTTGCGCGCGGTGGTGGTGTACTTTACGCTAGCTTAGTTGCAGTGTCCGGCAGTGTACCAAATATCACTGCACGCTCGGTTGTTGTCCCCGGTGGCACGTCTATAGTGGCTCAACTGTCGTGTCCGGCAGTATACCACACCGGCCGGATATCAATGAACGCTCGGCTGTTGCGCGCGGTGGTGGTGTACTTTACGCTAGCTTAGTTGCAGTGTCCGGCAGTGTACCAAATATCACTGCACGCTCGGTTGTTGTCCCCGGTGGCACGTCTATAGTGGCTCAACTGTCGTGTCCAGCAGTATACCACACCGGCCGGATATCAATGAACGCTCGGCTGTTGCGCGCGGTGGTGGTGTACTTTACGCTAGCTTAGTTGCAGTGTCCGGCAGTGTACCAAATAACACTGCACGCTCGGTTGTTGTCCCCGGTGGCACGTCTATAGTGGCTCAACTGTCGTGTCCGGCAGTGTACTGAACAGACCGGATATCACAAAGCCAGCCTCCCACGGACGTGGCTAGCCGCGGGACATGTAGCGCGCGGATAGCGCTCGCCGTATCCGGTGTGGCGCCGCCCACACCTACTGCGGGAGGGAGGAGATACAGAGTGTTGGAGAGATTCGCAAGCACACACGCGGGGGGACAACCACGAGACACTCGTGCTGGCAGAGGCGACGGCGAGCCGTCAGGGAATACAAAAATACTGCGGCACTTCGTCTCCCATCCTTGGCCGCGTTCTCGTGCGCCACCCCGTCAGCACGCAGTCCGGCCAACTGACAAAGCCGGCTAGGGGAGGTGTACTTGTATTCGCGTACTTTCCGTTGCTTCTCTGAATCTTTTCAATGATACTGACGTACAACTTGTTAGGTTAGGTGTTGGTATCCGGCATTGTCATTGGCCCTGCACAAACCTGCCCCTTGCTTTGGAAACAAGTGGCCTGCATTGCCTCTACGAGCTGGTGGAGTGGAATGCGCCACACGAACCACAACGAAACACGGCTATTCTGTGCCACGTGAAGCACCGCATTCAAGCTGTTTACAAATCCACAAGTTTTTTTTTATTTCGGGGATATTTACGGTTTCATGATATTTCGATGTTAACCTAAACAAATTTCCAAATAATGATATTGTTTTTTTGCTATTCTGAAAAAGTTCTGCGTAAAATGCTATGCTCTAGTTGACACAATCTGATTAACAGCAAGAAAAATCGCAAAAATGCAAAAGAAAAGCTAAACAAATAAAATATAAACAACAAATGATTCGCCCAAAAATGTGAATACATTGCAAGATTGAATCAAGTTTGTCATAACAGGCATCTCAGCTTGCAAAAGCTTGCTATAGCGCTTGTAGGAAGCGTGAATATATACACTTGCTTGTCTTGGAGAGCTACAAGTACAATGCAAGCCATCCTCTGCAAGCTTGACTGTAAAACATTTTCTAGTAAACTTCCTAAACTTAAATGGAAGTTTTTAACGTATACAGTATTTGGAAATAATACCACATATCAAACTGCAGATATAGGAATGTTTAGCGTCGCTACTATGCAAAGTTGGGAACTTCCCTACGCATTTGACTGCTTCCTGAGCAAATGTAGGAATGTTACAATGAATGTATAGGAGGGAAAATTACCATTCCCGCTTTCTCTCTAAGCGTATACACTGGAATTATACATTTTCGAATAATTTCTTAGAGTGTTGTTATTAGCAAGTAGGCCTTTGTGCTAGTCGACAGATATATAGCTTAAATTTCACGTGACGTAATAATCTTGCAAATTCAAGTCAAATGGTAAGTTTACATGCTGTCCACATACAGTGACATTAATTAAGTAGTGGCTTAGGGGGTTGACATGCTACCTGAGTATGTGGAGACTATAGAAAAGCCCCCAGGCGGGAGGGTTTGGAGGTCCTCCCCTGGGAAAACATTCTAAAACTTAACATACAAATGTTGCATTTTAAGCAATTTCCTGATGGAATAAGTACATATTGCCCATTGAGGAAAATATTTCCATAAGACACGTTGTAATTGTTTTCCAACCGGTAGACACCAGTGAATGCCACTTTTTATGCCCACTGACTCAGGTCTCTTGGGAGGTGATAGATCACCCTGGTCACCCTCCCCCCATCGTAATTACGCCACTGTTACGAACACCAAGCAGCCAGTCGAAGATGCTGAAGCATGTGAACGACTGCGAGGCGTGGCCATGTTGCCGAAAGAAATCGCACGTCAACGGTCGTGGTATTACCGAAGTGATAACTACCGCGTGGATCCGCCATTATGTGGAGAAAGCTCGCCGAGCGGGAGGCATTTCAAAGGCCACGCCACGCGCCTTTCACCGTACTATCGGCGGAATAAGAGGCGTGTCTTCCGCAGTTTGTTGAGCAAGACGGCACGACCATCTCGCCCACGTTCCAGGGGCAGGCACTCGGCCGCGCAGAGTGTAGTCACATCGCTAACACAGGTAGGAGGCAGGCCTCGCAGTTGGAGACTCCAGATGCAGCATTACGAAACTGCTGAACAGATCTCTACGACCGCCACGGCAGGCCAATTTGCTTTGCAACGAGTGGAATCTAGCCGAACCGTTATTTTTCACGATTTCTTACACATATATTTCATTACGTAAAAATTATGATCATGAATCCGTTCCATTTACTTGGTGTTTTAACCAACTGTTGAATTATACAGTGTTAAAAATCAAAGCTTCCCATATTCAGCAATTCAGAATTAATTTAAGTAGGAGCGGATTTTATTCAATCGTTTATAAATAAAAATATTAGTTCTATAATTAATAATAATAAAATAAAAAATTAATTTGCTTCAAAATTATTGTTAAACTATGCCCTACGCCCCAAAAGCCCTTATTTTTAAATGTCGAGCCTATAAAATAAATTCAGGAGAAATACAACTAAGCCAAAATGGGACGGTACCTATCCAACTTCATATCAAATCACTGTTGATAATCCAAAATATGTTTGGTATTCTTGATCAAGTATTTATCAAAAAACCAAGGAACTAACTTTGAATTCGTCTCAGTAGCCGCCATTTTCTAAGTCGTTACTAGGTTTCATAGATTCTAATGACAAAGGTGCAGTTTTACTTACTATGATTCAAATACGTTGGAAAAAATTCCTCACGAACTGGAGCAGGGGAAAAACTTGCACGGTGTATGATGTATAACACCATTGACACCTCAAATTTAATACGTAAGAAAAAAAACATCTTAACAATTAGCAAGCACAAGACTTTGCTAGACGTATAATCTGTATCAGCTGAAACCCGGCAGGCGAAGGAATGCATAAAAGAGCTTATTATAGTTAATTTTGTTCATTACTGAAAAAAATTCCGTGCAGTGTTAGATTAGTTGACGGTAGGGAGTACCTAAAACCAAAACAAAAAATTTAAATATATACACTGAAGAGCCAAAAAAACTGGTACACCTGCCTAATATCGTGTAGGGACCCCGCGAGCACCCAGAAGTGCCGCAAGACGACGTGGCGTGGACTGGACTAATGTCTGAAGGTATGCAGGAGGCAATTCACAACATGAATCCTGCAGGGCAGTCCACAAATCCATAGGAGTGCGAGGCGGTGGAGATCTCTTCTGAACAGCACGTTGCAAGGCATCCCAGATATGTTCATAATGTTCATGTCTGGTGATTTAGGTAGCCAATGGAAGTGTCTAAAGTCAGAAGACTGTTCCTGGAGCCACTCGGTAGCAACTCTCGACGTGTGGGGTGTCGTATTGTCCTGCTGGAATTTTCCACGTCCGTCGGAATGCACAATGGACAGGTGATCGGACAGGATGCTTACGTATCTGTCACCTGTCAGAGTCGTATCTAGACGTACCAGGGGTCCCATTTCACGCCAACTGCACACGCCCCATACCATGACAGAGCCTCCACCAGCTTGAACAGTCCCCTGTTGACATGTAGGGTCCATGGATTCATGATATGTCTCCATACCCGTACACGTCCATCCACCCGATACAATTGGAAACTAGACTCATCAGACCAGGCAACGTGTTTCAAGTCATAAACAGTCCAATGGCGGTGTTGGCGGGCCCAGGCGGGGCGTAAAGCTTTGTGTCGTGCAGTCAACAACGGGACACGAGTGGGCCTTCGCCTCCGAAAGCCCATATCAATGATGGTCCGTTGAATAGTTCGCACGTTGGCACTTGTTGATGCCCCAACATTGAAATTTGCGCCAATTTGAGAAAGAGTTGCTCGTTTGTAACGTTTAATGATTCTCGTCAGTCGTCGTTTGTCCTGTTCGTTCACGATCTTTTTCCGGCCGCAGCGATGTCGAAGATTTGATGTTTTACCGGATTCCCGATATTCACGGTACACTCGTGAAATGGTCGTACGCGAAAATCCAAATTTTATCGCTACCTCGGAGATGATATGTCCCATCTCTCGTGCGCCGACTATAACACCACACTCTAGCTAACTTAAATCTTGATAACCTGCCATTTTAGCAGCAGTAACCGATCTAGCAACTTTGCCAGACGCTTGTTGTCTTATATAGGCGCTGCCGACCGCATCGCGTTACTCTGATTGGTTCCATACCTCTGTTATTTTCATACGCACGCATATACCAGTTTTTTTGGCTCTCCAGTGTACAAACCACGTACAAGCAACTCCCGTGTCACAAACAACACGAAAGGAAACTCGGCAATAATTTACTGTAGATTGATGGATAAAACTAGAAGGACGTAGGACCTAGTCTGTTATTCTACCTATTGTTTAAAACTGAGTTGCATGTTCGAAATACTTCCTTTTTTTTACGAAACTATCAAACGTGTCCTCACTACGTTTACATACGAAAAGAAAACAGCCCAAACGAGGACGGAATGGTACTCTCAATATATCAAGAATTCTGTAAAACATTATTTCGGAGCCTGCTCCAACATCTTTACAAAACGGAGTTTTCAGACTGCTGTACCTATCTATATACGTCCGAAACTACGATACGAGCAAGTACTGAACCTTTCTACACAAATCCCACCAATAAAATTATAGGTTAACCGCTTAAAACCTCACAGGTACGAGAACACTGCATGCCAGTTCAAAGCCTTGCCCGTAGAGTCGATGGCGCACTTGATGCGCGTGTCAATGTCGTCCTTATCGCTCCCGCGCTTCTCGGACTCAAACACGAAAAAAAAGCTCCAGGTTTCGTTGTAGCCAAATAACGGGTTTGATTTGAGGAACGTTACTTGCAAGCAAACACGTGTGGAGACACGACCCCAGATCCGCAGATCTACGTCGTTAGAACGGTTTCGTCGAATGCCGGACTTAGCAATTGGCATTCTTGAGGATACGGCGACGAGTCCAGGGAGAACTACCTCGTAAAATACGTAATAAACATTTCCACCGAGATGTCCGTGAAGTGAAGGCAGTGTCGTGGGAAGGAAGACGCCTTGCAATAACGTTCGCCTAAAGTTACTTAATTGACGTTAGTCTTGGCGAACACCCTTGATAAGGTGTTGTAAGCGCGGGAGTAACATTGCCCTGTAAACTTCATTAAACAGAGGTGAAAATTTCGCGTGTCTGATGAAAGGAGACAGACCGAGCCGGGATTTGAATACCTGCACGCAAGGACGTAGCTGTGATGGTGAATTTGAGGAAGGAGGGGGGCTATGGGAATTGAAAATCCCACCTTCCGTTTTTCCTCTTAATGCTGTGATCACCTTCAATTATTGTTATAAGTAATTACCATAATAGTAAAGAAACTATGATGCATTTTATAATATTGTGGAGTCATTTCTCTCCAAGTATAATTCGTAATTAAAAATTGCTTCAGTAAGATGACGCTGGTGTAACTCCACACTCCCTTCTATTCGGTCAGTTCCTCGAGACATTTCTGGCGAAGCCACTGCCTGCAAGTTTTTAGCAAACCTTATTAAAAAAATACTTAACATTGAGGTATAAATGCCAGTATGGACTACTCGGCTACACACTGAAGCTACCCGTTGCGTGGAAGTGATACGTACATCCGACTAGCAGAGATGCAAGATCAAAACTCAGTCACCCCAACCTTCCTATACAAACAAGGCACCGGATTATGTACAAGCTTGTGCAAGGTCCACCACAGCAGCTGTTATACCTGCTGCTACAGCAGTCTAGTAACAGGACCTGTCCTATTCTCTGTCGCACGTTCCATACCACATTTCCACCTGGCCAATCACAATGCGGGTTCAGAGAGTAGAGCGCTCCCTTGGCCATCCATTTAATACGAATTGACTATCAGCCATAAAGTTTTTCAACATCCCGAAGTTGAAACTAATTTAAGTGACTTCATAATACGGCAAAGAGTCAAAGTAAAATAATATTGACTCTGACAGCTTAATCATATAGTTTGAAGTTCTGTTCAAGATTAATAAATCTACGCACAAAACTTTGGTTACAAGTAGAATTATTTAGCCGACTTTGGCACACCTGGACATGGGAACGGAGATCGGAGCTGTTAATGCTCTGTCATTCCACTCGCCCGGCGGTCATCTTGTACGCCATGTTGGATGTCGGTACCCTTGCCTTTGACCCGGTGAACTTATACCTTGCATACCCCCCCCCCAAATTCCACTAATTTATTTCTAAAACATATTTACAACATTTATAAAAAAAACGACTAAAAATTTATAAAAATTTATTTTTAAAAAATTTTAATAATTTTTTTTATAATTTAAAAATGATTAACAGATATTTTTAAAATATTATTAAAACTGTATTATTTAGAAATGTATTGAAATTGTTATAAAACATGCATTATTAAAAAACTCAAATAGAAAAAAATGATTTGTTTATATTTAGAACACACATGTGGGGCTAGTGTATTAATTACCGATTTCGTCATCAGGAAAGCTGCCTATTTAGCTACAAAGCAGCAGCCATTTTAGTTTACGTTTAAAGTATAGGTGGTGCTATCGGCGCCCTCCATATTGGATTCTATTTTCAACATTTAAGAGGCGTTAATTTCTCGATTTCACTGCCAGGCGAGATGCCAGTACACGCTCATTCTGTCGATTTAGCCGCAAAGTGAGCTGTCGGCACACACCTTTGTTTCACATACATAAAAAAGACCTGTGCTTTTTCATTCTTATTAAAAATGTGATATTAAAACTTTTCTTCCTAGCATTCTAGTTTTTAGTAAGTAGCGAAACTTAATGATAAATTAAAAAGTAAAGAATTCCTTATATCCTAGGCATAATGGTTTAACCTTTTAAAGAAATACAATAGATTACGTCACCACGAAAAATGCCGCCGAACTATTATAACCACAATGCAAGGTTATCGTTGTCATTAACATATAAACCAATAAAAAATGTTGTTTGCAGCAAACCTACTTTGCAGTGGTTAATATTTAATTAAATCTTTCTTTGCGGCAAATAATTATGAGCTGCGGCATAGAGAGTGTATTTAAAGTGTGCATGGCAAAAATCGCTGGCAAGATTGTCAACTAGAGTTGAACTTCCACAAAAAAAAAACTAGGAAAACGTGTATATTCGGTGAATGTGTGTGTATGTATGTATGTATGTATGTGTATATACATAGAACCACAGTTGTCACTTTGTGGTGTTTTCCCACCAAACACATCAGCAGGCTTCTGTACGCTAAATATTGGCATTTCTGAGCTAACTACACACGCTCGCTATTTCCCAACACGGCTGATAGCATGCATGTATGTGCGATACTTCATAACGTTCACAGTGCGTGAAAACATACGTTACCGTAAGTAAACAGCAAATCACCATGACCACGCATACCTGAAACAAAGAAAGAAATGGTTGCATACAGAAGGCATGGATAAAAGCAACTATTAACACAGAGCTAAAATGTATACCAAGTAAATATGATCCAACATACTATGTTGTAAAGAATGGGAAAGTGGGTGGGGTTCAAACACCGCCGGCTGAATTCGGCAATATTTTCTTGCGTACCAATTACTATAGGCCGTTCACGGTAAAGTGAGCGCTTCTGAGGCTCTAGTTACTTTTTTCGTGTCAGCCATTTTTCATCCATCTGTCTGCCACCTTTTTGAATAAATATTCCATGCAAGTAATAAACACAGTGTATATATTTGACCGGACTCGGAAGTTAACGTCTACGCCTACAATAACATATATGTATTGACTGTTATTCAAAATGAGAGGGCTTCAAAAAGTGCTCACTTTACTTTGAATAGCCTGAACGCAGTTGAGTTACTTCTAACTCCGTTTGAGGGAATTGTACATAAAAGCAAAACAACTTAATAGAAAAAAAAAGAGGTTTCTTTATTTTACAATTATAGAAACGCAATGCAGAGAAGACATAAGACGTTTCGTCAGTATATGTGCAATGGAAAAAAAAACAAGTTACACGCGGAATCGAAGGGTAGAGAAAAATTGGACTTAACAACGTTTTTAGAAGTAAACATACATAACTATTTAAAGACTACCTCTGTGACAGAGATCACAGCCGACGTGTCACATTAGACTGTGATGTTCCGGGTTCGAATCCCAGTTATCAGTTATTAGGTATAAACAAAAAATTATATTTTATACGTAATATGCAACTGGAAGAAAAAAAATTGTGGGCATTTTTCAAATACATTTTAGACCCTACTCATTACGTACATAAATTATATAAATGAATATGCATATACACACGCAGACAGACATATATTACATAATTATTCTTCAAATATATACAACTTGAAGAAATTAAGTGGATATAGTGATTTGAGTTATGTGCCCATTCTAAGAATTTACCTACAACACGTTTTAATTTCAAATGAAGGCTCTAAAGTCCAATTATAATATGCTACTTCCTAATTAATAATTTTGTTTATAAATAAGACAGTAAAGTGCACAGAATCTCCGCGCCTTCATCTGAAATCAAATTAGTCAGGTGATTTAAAGTTGCCCATGCAGGTGTAAAGTTACCCCCAATTCCTGCCACGTTTGTGTGATAGTACCCTACTTACTTTAGAGTATTTTTCTAAGGAAGTATAATAATTAAAACAAGATAACATCTCGAGGTAGGGTCAATCCTGCCAATTTCCCAGGGTCCAGCCACGTTAATCCACAGAGACGTCGACCACACACATGGAACTACAGCGGAAGACCAGCCAAGTTTGGGTTTCCGGTCGCGTGGATGGGAAACTCGAGAAGCGTGCCGTGTGAGAACGGTTTTTGTTTCTATCCACGTCGTATTTATGTATCTTCGCTGCTTTGGACCGCGAATCGAATTTTCCTTGGGCACAGCGCGATGCAACCACAAGAACTTGAATAAAGGATGA
>NQII01004182.1:166670-187267 GCA_002778355.1 Clitarchus hookeri
ACAACATTTTAAAACTAAATACGGCCATCGAACTTTTCCTTCCAACAAATTTTATCAAATAATCTTGAATGTTTTCGAAAATGTCACACTGTCAAAAAAAATTTTACTAGGAGAATATAATTTAAATTTTTATAAAAAATTATTTTCATAGTGAGATATTGCTTTTGTTTTACCATATAGCCAATTACAGGAAGATATGTAAAGATTTTTGTAATATATTTTCGTTTCTTTGCTAAACACAAATTTTATTTATCAGAGGTGTTTCCTGCACAGTAAAACTTAATTGCCTCTAAGTTCGTAATAGTATGTGCAATCTTCACTTAAAATAGCATTCATGCCCATACAGCTTCCACTTAAATTAATTATCTTCATAACGTAATTCGTTTCCAGCAATTTTTCGTTATTTTAAAATTTCTTGACGTCCATTATTTCGTGTACGATTCTGATTGGCTGAAACCGTCAAACATTAAAGAAATTTTAGACCCAGTCCAATCTTCAAATGTGTGATGGAAACTGAAGCCATCCAACTTTCTCGGACAAATATAGCGGCGTTTATGACGTTTCTATGACGTCATAACTGTCCAACTTTATTTATCAAACTTATTGGAAGCAGTTTGACGAAAAAATTTGACAGTGTGACAGTGGCTTAAGGCAGGCTTTACAATTATATGCTATTCGCGGTTACTTCCAACTTTGCTGAAGCCCTGCCAAGGTTCTACTTCCAGGATACTCCCCAGTCTCATGCAAATAAAGCTTAACCAAATGGGCACCGCATCTCATTCCTGCGCACTCATTGAAATATTATTTTGTACAAGAACTATTTCTTACTAGGCATTACCACCACACCTGTTTTCTCACTGTTATATTCATATTAAATGAAATATTATAATTTATAGATATAATATACATAAAAGTTCAATATAAACAACAGTACAGTACTTTTACGTTAACAGAAGTATAAAAAGCTTGTGATACATGGCAAAATTACAAAAGAATCTAGTCATACATGAGGCGATTTTTCACAAAGGTTTCATTCCAAAAGTGTGAAGAAACAGCGAGTAGGAAGGTAAAGGGTAAGGGCGGTGCTGCGAGCCTCATCATCCTTGCGAGAGCGGTGAGCGCGCGACCACGCTGCTGCTGATGAGGTCGTGTAAGTGTGACAAGTGTCAAGATGGCAGCCGCGGCTCCCCGGCACCCTGCAGCATATTAGCATTAAGAGACAATATCATGGCTGCTATTATAACTGCCATCTGCCACACGGCGGAACAGCATCTGCTACTGGGAAAAATATTTATTATTGTAATTATTCAGAGATTCGTGTATAGCTTCTGAAGAGGCGTGTTGTCGTGCAAGCGGAACTGACGGCGTAGAATAGTCAGCCTTACAAAGCGTAATGTGATTTTGCTATAGGCTATTCATGGCAAAGTGCGCACTTTTTAAGGCCCTCTCAGCAGGCTTTATACGCAAAAAATTATGTGTTATTGTGGCCTCTGTCTTGTTATCTTTTAAGAGCTATTAAATTAATAGACTGTGTTTATTAGTCACATAACAATATTTATTATAAAATTGCCGAAAGTTAAAAGGAACTTTTAAGCACGGCCTCAAAAAATGCTCACTTTACCGTAAACAGCGTAATATAGCACCCATGCACATTACAATAATTATATTCAAAAGCCATGAATACTTTAAATTACAAGGCACGTTAAATGTTCGCCACTGTTGTAAATTATTTTAATATTTTTAAGGGTATTCGAATAAAATTTGGTTCTTCTTTGAGCTAGCTGACGAGATCGCGAATGACAAATATAATCTTTAAGTGTGTAGTTAACGGTCATAAGCCTTGATAACGTGTCATCATTTTATGTGGATAATGTCAACGTCAATCACGGTGGACATAACTCAGTAATGAAAATCCTCTATGATGGCCATTCTAGTATAGTAATAACAAACTCCTCTAATCACATTTTGCGTTATGGATGTATATAACTGAATACTGCAATAATAATGTTAAAACTGAATACCCATTCCAAGTTCAGCAAAAAATTCAAAATATTTTGCGTTTAATTAAATTTTTTACTTTTGTACATAGAGTGGTCTGAAATATTGCGAAGGTGGTTATCACTCACACCTGCTGTAGATAGGAGTTTTATCTGATTGGGAATGCATTAAAAATTATTTTAAAAGTGTTCAGTATTGTTTTAGGGTTTTACCAAAACATTTTAATGAACATGAACACGGAAAAGAGTTAATTCGTGATGTTTGTTTCACCTTTTCCTTCCATATTGGTAATAGCCTCCTCTTAACTTACAGGTTCACAGGAAATTCGGAATTAAATATCATGGAATGTTTCAATGCAGTGCCAATGAATGGCTAGCAAATATTTTNTTTAATGAACATGAACACGGAAAAGAGTTAATTCGTGATGTTTGTTTCACCTTTTCCTTCCATATTGGTAATAGCATCCACTTAACTTATAGGTTCACAGGAAATTCGGAATTAAATATCATGGAATGTTTCAATGCAGTGCCAATGAATGGCTAGCAAATATTTTNAGGTTCACAGGAAATTCGGAATTAAATATCATGGAATGTTTCAATGCAGTGCCAATGAATGGCTAGCAAATATTTTTGAAGTTTAAGATACAACATTTTAAATATATCATATAGTTATATTTCAAAAGTGACAGAACAATTTCATTGCATTTAATGGACCCATACTTAATTAAGCTCATCAGTATTTCACAAAATGTCTTTATTATTAATTTTTTTCTAGTTAACATTGGCAAATATACTCTAATGAGTGAATTACAGGTATTAAAAAAAGTCAGAATATGATCAAATGAAGATGAAATGTATGATTAACTCTGTGATACANGAGTGAATTACAGGTATTAAAAAAAGTCAGAATATGATCAAATGAAGATGAAATGTATGATTAACTCTGTGATACCATATACATTCTGAAATGAAACGTTAATCTTGTTGGTAATATTTGCAGAATTGGGTGGCTGTCTTTTGTGATTGTAGGAACTAAACTAAGAAATTAATGAGGAAAGTTTGAAGAAAGTGTTGTGATTTGTAATGAGCANCTTTTGTGATTGTAGGAACTAAACTAAGAAATTAATGAGGAAAGTTTGAAGAAAGTGTTGTGATTTGTAATGAGCATTTCAGGATCTAGCACCTATTCTGAAAGGATGTTTACAAATAAGTAACAAGTTGACTGTTGTAAAAAAAAAAACAGAAATTCTGCTTGTCTTATACGGCCAAATAACTAAGTGTCAACAAATTTCAACTAGTAAAATTTAGGATAAATGCAAGTGGCAAATATGAATAATGTTAAGATAGTATGAATTTCTAAGAATAATACGCCATGTGAAGAGGTACTATTGTACTGTTAAATAAGATTAGACATGTCGATAATGTAATCATGGAACGATGTTGGCAATCATTTCCAAAGTGTCCCTTATTTGCTGTTGAAAACCTGGCGACCCTACACCACACATATGTAACTTGGACTTTTAACGAAAGTTGGCTCGTTCGACTGGCACGATGCAGAACTGGGGAGAGATCAGATATTGAAAGGACAAAAAGCGAAGAAAGCCAACTTTGTATCACAATACAACGTCCCTTGTACAGACAAACACAAAAAACTTTTTTAATTAAGGCGTATATTTAAATTCTATTATTCTAAATGTTTGGCAAGCACGTGGGAACTCTACAATTCACAAAATGTCGGAATAATAAGGAACAGGATATTTCTTAAGCTATCCAATCGTTTCGACTCTTGGTAACGCACGACCACTTCGCACGGACTATCGCAGATCATAATAATAAAAGTAACACGATGTTCAGGAAAATAAGTAAAACTAAATTATATGCACAAGCCACTCATAATATTTTATTTTTATTTCCTTATTAAATTTAATAATAGTAAAACATTTTAAAAGTTCACGTGTGAGGATTTATGCAGTTAGAGAAGTGTTGTTAAATTTAAAAACATTATATATTATACACTGAAGAGCCAAAAAAACTGGTATAGGCGTGCGTATGCAAATAACAGAAGTATGGGACCAATCAGAGTAACGCGATGCGGTCGGCAGCTAGATCGGTTACTGCTGCTACAATGGCAGGTTATCAAGATTTAAGTGAGTTTGAACGTGGTGTTATAGTCGGCGCACGAGAGATGGGACATTGCATCTCCGAGGTAGCGATAACATTTGGATGTTCGCGTAAGACCATTTCACGAGTGTACCGTGAATATCGGGAATCCAGTAAAACATAAAATGTTCGACATCGCTACGGCCGGAAAAAGATCGTGAACGAACGGGACAAACGACGACTGACGAGAACCATTAAACGTGACAGACGTGCAACCCTTTCTCAAATTGGCGCAGATTTCAATGCCTCCCGCATACCTTCAGACATTAGTCGAGTCCATGCCACGTCGTCTTGCGGCACTTCTGCGTACTCTCGAGGGCCCTACACGATATTAGACAGGTGTACCAGTTTTTTTTTGGCTCTTCAGTGTAATTATGACAATGTGTAGGCGAACTCTGTTTTGTATTTGGAAAACTGAACAAGCGGTTTTCTTTTTTAACAAGGATGACGCCGACTCACAGAGGCAGTCTGGCTTGGTTGAAAGTTTAAACGCAAAGTTAGAAGTCTTGCAAACTCCGCTGTGAAAGTAAAACCAAACTACGAAATAAGCAGAAAGCAAAAAGCGAGAGTGAGTAAACTTTGTTCGTCTGCCCTGTAATGTTCCTGTGTCGCGGTGTACGGCGTCTTCAGAACCAACCTACCTCATTCTTAGCACTGGCAGTCGTTCGCACGCGAATATGCCAAACACTGATTCTGCAGCACTTATTGACGTGTTATAAGACTGACAACACAAACGTTTGAAAAAGGTAGGGGAGGGTCCTTGTAAAACGTGCTCGCTCTACGATGTTTAAGAAGTTCACATTACTTTCTACATGTTTAGCATATCACGTTGTGATATGACATAATAGTCTAGAAAAAGTATGAAAAAGGAGGAAAATTACTTTTCAAAACTGAGTGAAACGAGATAGAGAGGAACTTTAAACTTACGTACTTTTTTTCCGCACATATCTCAAATTGAAACTAAATTAATACTTAAGTTACCGCAAAAAATAACTTATAATGCTACTAGAATGCCATGAAGGATATTTCTCATAATTTGTTATGTAGCTGACCAATATTTCACTTTTAGCTCTCGAGATAATATTTTTTAAAGTAAAAATAGCCAGAAGTGAAACTGTTACCGAAGGTGAACCAAAGAAATTGCAGCATGTCATTCGAAAGTCTTTAATGGATACATAAGCTGAAAGTAGTCTACGCGTAAAAATAACTTTTGAAATTTGTAGGGATAAAGGTTTTAAGTTAAAATGTTCATATTTATGATTGAATTTTTTTTTAAAGGCGATGAATGTCATTGTTTTATATTATTTAGTATTTTGGTAAAGTTACCATTGAGATATTATTGCGAAACTATAAAATATCCTCAAAAATCTGGATTTTTTCTTGGCTATTGAACCACCCGTTAACGCCTCAGTGCCAAAAACACCGCTAACAAATAAAACTAATATTTTTGTGCAACCTATTAACAGTCGATTGAAATTTTCGTTAGACCGAAATTTGCATTCAGTGCAGATAACAGCTTATGGCCGTTCTGGTGTTTGGCTATAAGCTAGGTTTACGACCACGCTGGTTCGTCAATTATGTTTAATAACAAGTTTCCGAGGTGAAAGGATGGACACCAAGCTATATATTGGCTATTTTTATACTCTACTTTAAATATTTTAATGTGATAAAATTTTTTGTTGGTTTTTTTTTTAAATTTCAATAATTTCGTCTTTTAGTTCCAAAAATGTTATATTATTTAGGGTTTACTGTGAGCTGATATGCGAAGAACATTTATTTCATCACCATTAGTATTCACATGTTCCATNATATTATTTAGGGTTTACTGTGAGCTGATATGCGAAGAACATTTATTTCATCACCATTAGTATTCACATGTTCCATTTGACCATCATAGACTATCATATAAATATATATACATGTTTAATCAATGAAACTGTTGGTATAAACATGTGAAATGGCGGACTTCTGGGAAATATAGGTGAAGTCTGCTGTTGCGCGGTGCAGAAATTCCGGCGTGTGTTCAACTTTTCGGCGCGGCTCGTGCGAAAACGAAGACGAGTTCTGAGGCAGTATTCTTTAAACTTTTTACGGTATTTATATCAAGGTAGTTACCACGTAATTATCTATACGAGGCGAAATGGTATTCTGTAACTGGAGATTCGCCCGACGGTCTTTCGAATGCCTCGTGATTGTCTTTATGCACATACAGGGTGGTTAATTCTAACATCACACGACTTTGTGCCACGTGATCTTGCAGGCCAATCACAATAGAGATTATGATGTGCGTTATCTTTTCTTTTCAAAGTTTTGTTTCTATTTTCGCGATTTCGTCTGCCCGCGTTATTATTCCACCGCATGTGTAATTTTCTCCCGGAAATGAGGACGAAAGAATAATACAAGATAGGTCACGGAAATTTTGTTATTTTAATTCGTTAATAGGTATGGAGATTTATATCCACATAGTTCATTAATTACGTTTCTCATAAGTATAAGAATGCCAGCATGAGATGCAAAATGTTTACCAGTGAGTTAGTAATATTTTAGAACTTTATAAAGCACAATTAAATTTTCTCTACAAGCTCAGTGTTTATTACGTACGGTTTATTCGAATATACACATGTTTACATCTCCCAGGTACATTTCGTTCTGGACGATATAGCAGTCACCTAGATGTTTTCAAAGTTCGTATAAAAATCAATCTTCAAACTTTAGCAACCTGTTCTCATCACTTAAAATTTGAAAAACAAATACGCCTTTATATGAATTTTCAGAGTTTTCTATCTGAAAAGCAACACAACACTTTACCCCTCGTCATTTTTATTCAATACACGAAGTTAACGTGTTTACGAGAAGCAACATAATGCATATTCTTCGCAANTTACCCCTCGTCATTTTTATTCAATACACGAAGTTAACGTGTTTACGAGAAGCAACATAATGCATATTCTTCGCAATTTCTGAATCAAACATTTGAAAACTCTCCCCATATAATAGGCGTTTGGTTGTTTTCTAAATATACCAAATAACACACGCGTTTTATACTTGTGTTAATATGAAAGAACCCTACTTTTAGTTAAATTAAACTTTTGTCTATATTTAATTTATAAGTTATGATATTTTATATATAATTAATATGAATAAAAACAGTGAGAAAATACATGTGTTGGCAAGGCCTAGTAATAAATAGTTCTTATAAAAAATATTATTACAGCGAGTGGGCACAAATGCATTACGTTGTTCTATTGGATAAGCTTAGTTTGCATTAGGCAAAGGAATATCCTGGAAGTAGAATTGTAGCAGGGCTTCAGAAAAGTTGGAAGTACACGTGAAAGTATAGCGTGGAGCATGTTACGTATTACGTGAAGTCGCCGAGCTAACAGGAGAGTTGCCACGTGACCTGGCTGCAGACTCACGTCACGTGCGACTGGAACGAGCAGTGGGTTCCGTTCTCGTGACCTTGGCCGGCATTCTTCACACACTTGCCGGGCTGATAAGCACATGTCTGCGCACACGGAGCTCTCATCACGACGCAGTTACCACCACGTACTAAAGATGAGGTAGACCGATCTCACCGGCTGCGCACGACCAATCTCTACGTCCCAACATTGAACTGTCTTCCTGCCTGCCATTAAGACTAGCAAAAACGGCGTGGATTGAATTTGAGGTTAGAACGCCGCTTAGAAAACAAGTGCTTTGAGATGTTTGTATACTTCCTCTGGCCAATTTGTAATGCAACTTAATTAAATTCAAATTGGTAAAAGCATTTTATTAACATAATAGTGCTTTGTCATTTAAAAATTAACATATAAACAAACNATTAAATTCAAATTGGTAAAAGCATTTTATTAACATAATAGTGCTTTGTCATTTAAAAATTAACATATAAACAAACACGTGCATCATTGTTGAACACGTGACTGTTGGTGTGAGGTAGGTCAATGTTGGGTACATGCGCAGAAGACGAATAGACGGAATACCTCATCATTAGTCTCTGGTTGCCACACACGAACACAGGAGCCGGGAACACTCTGCTGTTACTAATACGCCACTGCACTTATAATATACCCGCGGTTTCCTCACACTTTTCAAATCAAACCTCTGAAAAAACACCCTATATAATTGTTTGATAAGTGTTTCATGTATCATAGCAGATTTATACAAGCCTAAAAATAAAAATACCTTTTTTTGNTATATAATTGTTTGATAAGTGTTTCATGTATCATAGCAGATTTATACAAGCCTAAAAATAAAAATACCTTTTTTTGTTAAATTAAAATTTTACAATATAAAATAGGTATTTAATATTATAAAGTAATTTTTAATTATATAATAAAACAAAGAGGAAAAGGGTGAGCTGATAATGCCCAATAACAAATAGTTCTTACGCAAACTATTATTAAAGTGAGTGCGCACGATTATGGTGCGTTGTTCCCCTGGTGTAATTTCTAAGCATGTTTTGTTCTACATGACAAATATTTTCTTGCAAAATGAGCTTGTTTGAAATATCTAAATTGCAAAAGCACTAAAATTTTGATTTAAAATGTACTCTTAAAAACTAACATTTAAATTAGGAAATTTTAGCAAAATTTCATATGTAAGGCATTCGCCTTACATATAAAACATAAATCACACTTTTCTGACTATTTTTAAAGTATGTATGCTAATTTCTAATGAGTTCTGCACTCTAAATCAGTGAGAAGTTCAGTGTTTAAATCAGTTAACAGTACCTGGTTGATTCAACAGTCACTTCAGTGAATTCAGTTCATGAATAAGTGCAAAAATGCCCGTTTTCCTTCACTTATTGATTTAGTGACATTTTCCACTGATTCATCACCATTTCATTCGCTGTTTTCAGTGATATGTTTTTGACTGATGGATCAGTCAAACGTAAATCAAATAGCAGTTTAACAACGCGTACTAAATAAAATAACAACACACAAACTAATAAAACAAAAAAGAACTTTCTAAAATGTGAGTTTCGTTATTGATAATACCATTTAACGAGGTAACATAAACATTCAGTCTTTCTTTTTCTGTTTTTACGTCTTTCATTTAGTTTTCATGTAATTTTCATGGAACTCGGTTTGAAGGGTTAAACTGCATTAAATGTGGTGAGGTGAGCGCACTCGAGCGTAATATTTGTTTTAACAATCCTAACGTTACCAATAAAACTAAAAACGAACTTGGTGCATGGTCCGGCCCTGTGGGAGGTGGGCCACCTCAACCCCCTCTGCTCTCTCCCCAGACGGTCTGCACCGGGCGGTCGCAGGCCAGGGGAATGATTGACAGCTGACCTGACTGGCGTCACAGCCCCTCCTCCTCCTGCTGGAGAATCCGACGAGTTTAGATGATACGCAAGAATATAATTCCCTCGGCGATACGCGACATTTAGAGAAATTCCTGGGCGATGGCCCACGACCCTATAAATATAGCAGCGGTCCAAGGGTCGGCAGTCTTTCTGTGGAAGCCAAATGGCTGAGTATGTGATCGAGCGACGTCTGATGCAGCGAGGGACATCAACGAAGAGGACGGACGACGACGGGAGATTGTGAGGCGACGGCGGGCGAGGTGTTTGTGGTGTGAATGGATGAGAGGGCGTGACACCCGACAAGTGAAGGTTACTGTGCACGAGGGCGTTCGGAGAACTCTAGAACATTGCGGACTGATGGGACCTGGACTAAACGGAGGTGGGACTAAAAGAACATGTGATACCGATTTTATTGTAAATATTGGAAATGTGAAATATGGACAGATAATTTATTAAGTAGTTGGTTAGGTTTTGATACACTGATTTTAGTTATTTAATTATATTAATTTCATCGAGGTAATTGTAAGTTGTACTGATTGAATCTATTAATTGGAATTNAAAAGAACATGTGATACCGATTTTATTGTAAATATTGGAAATGTGAAATATGGACAGATAATTTATTAAGTAGTTGGTTAGGTTTTGATACACTGATTTTAGTTATTTAATTATATTAATTTCATCGAGGTAATTGTAAGTTGTACTGATTGAATCTATTAATTGGAATTAGCATGATATATCAATTTATTGTAAATAAATTACGAAACTACAATTAATTCTTTTAATTTAATTAAGACCTCCATCGCTTAACGGATCTGGTTTAGACCACTGACTTTTGNTTATCCCTCGTCATTTTTATTCAATACACGAAGTTAACGTGTTTACGAGAAGCAACATAATGCATATTCTTCGCACTTTCTGAATCAAACATTTGAAAACTCTCCCCATATATTAGGTGTTAGGTTGTTTTCTAAATATGCCAAATAACACGCGCGTTTTATACTTGTGTTAATATGAAAGAACCCTACTTTTAGTTAAAGTAAACTTTTGTCTATATTTAATTTATAAGTTATGATATTTCATATATAATTAATATGAATAAAAACAGTGAGAAAATACATGTGTTGGCAAGGCCTAGTAATAAATAGTTCTTATAAAAAATATTATTACAGCGAGTGCGCAGAAATGCATTGCGTTGTTCTATTGGATAAGCTTAGTTTGCATAAGGCAAAGGAATATCCTGGAAGTAGAATTGTAGCAGGGCTTCAGAAAAGTTGGAAGTACACGTGAAAGTATAGCGTGGAGCATGTTACGTATTACGTGAAGTCGCCGAGCTAACAGGAGAGTTGCCACGTGACCTGGCTGCAGACTCACGTCACGTGCGACTGGAACGAGCAGTGGGTTCCGTTCTCGTGACCTTGGCCGGCATTCTTCACACACTTGCCGGGCTGATAAGCACATGTCTGCGCACACGGAGCTCTCATCACGACGCAGTTACCACCACGTACTAAAGATGAGGTAGACCGATCTCACCGGCTGCGCACGACCAATCTCTACGTCCCAACATTGAACTGTCTTCCTGCCTGCCATTAAGACTAGCAAAAACGGCGTGGATTGAATTTGAGGTTAGAACGCCGCTTAGAAAGCAAGTGCTTTGAGATGTTTGTATACTTCCTCTGGCCAATTTGTAATGCAATTTGATTAAATTCAAATTGGTAAAAGCATTTTATTAACATAATAGTGCTTTGTCATTTAAAAATTAACATATAAACAAACACGTGCATCATTGTTGAACACGTGACTGTTGGTGTGAGGTAGGTCAATGTTGGGTACATGCGCAGAAGACGAATAGACGGAATACCTCATCATTAGTCTCTGGTTGCCACACACGAACACAGGAGCCGGGAACACTCTGCTGTTACTAATACGCCACTGCACTTATAATATACCCGCGGTTTCCTCACACTTTTCAAATCAAACCTCTGAAAAAACACCCTATATAATTGTTTGATAAGTGTTTCATGTATCATAGCAGATTTATACAAGCCTAAAAATAAAAATACCTTTTTTTGTTAAATTAAAATTTTACTTATATTTTATCCATAAATTATAATATTTCATTAAAAATTAATATTAATAAAACAAAGAGGAAAAGGGTGAGCTGATAATGCCCAATAACAAATAGTTCTTACGCAAACTATTATTAAAGTGAGTGCGCACGATTATGGTGCGTTGTTCCCCTGGTGTAATTTCTAAGCATGTTTTGTTCTACATGACAAATATTTTCTTGCAAAATGAGCTTGTTTGAAATATCTAAATTGCAAAAGCACTAAAANGTATATGTAAGGCGTTCACCTTACATATAAAACATAAATCACACTTTTCTGACTATTTTTAAAGTATGTATGCTAATTTCTAATGAGTTCTGCACTCTAAATCAGTGAGAAGTTCAGTGTTTAAATCAGTTAACAGTACCTGGTTGATTCAACAGTCACTTCAGTGAATTCAGTTAATGAATAGGTGCA
This sequence comes from Clitarchus hookeri, assembly GCA_002778355.1. Lineage (NCBI taxonomy): Eukaryota > Metazoa > Arthropoda > Insecta > Phasmatodea > Phasmatidae > Clitarchus > Clitarchus hookeri. The sequence goes on from NQII01004182.1 coordinate 178,664, forward strand.
AAAATGCCAGTTTTCCTTCACTTATTGATTGAGTGACATTTTCCACTGATTCATCACCATTTCATTCGCTGTTTTCAGTGAAATGTTTTTGACTGTTGGATCAGTCTAACGTATATCAAATAGTAGTTTAACAACGCGTATTAAATAAAATAACAACACACAAACTAATAAAACAAAAAATAACTTTCTAAAATGTGAGTTTCGTTATTGATAATACCATTTAACGAGGTAACATGAACATTCAGTCTTTCTTTTTCTGTTTTTACGTCTTTCATTTAGTTTTCATGTAATTTTCATGGAGCTCGGTTTGAAGGGTTAAACTGCATTACATGTGGTGAGGTGAGCGCACTCGAGCGTAATATTTGTTTTAACAATCCTAACGTTACCAATAAAACTAAAAACGAAAATAAATAGCATACAATTCAAAACGACATACTGTTACGCACTAGACACGAGCTTGGTGCATGGTCCGGCCCTGTGGGAGGTGAGCCACCTCAACCCTCTGCTCTCTCCCCAGACGGTCTGCACCAGGCGGTCTCTGCCAGGGGAATGATTGACAGCTGACCTGACTGGCGTCACAGCCCCTCCTCCTCCTGCTGGAGAATCCGACGAGTTTAGATGATACGCAAGAATATAATTCCCTCGGCGATACGCGACATTTAGAGAAATTCCTGGGCGATGGCCCACGACCCTATAAATATAGCAGCGGTCCAAGGGTCGGCAGTCTTTCTGTGGAAGCCAAATGGCTGAGTATGTAATCGAGCGAAGAGGACGGACGACGACGGGAGATTGCGAGGCGACGGCGGGCGAGGTATTTTGGGGGGAATGGACGAGAGGGCGTAAAACTCGACAAGTGAAGCCTACTGTGCATGAGGGCGCTCCGAGAACTCGAGAACATTGCGGACTGGTTGGAACTGGAATAAACGGAGGTGGGACTGAAAATAGCATGTGATACGTTTTTTATTGTAAATATTTGAACTGTCAAACATGGACAGATAATTTATGAAATAATTCGTTAGGTTTTGATACACTAATTTTAGTTATTTAATTATATTAATTTAATCGAGGTAATTGTAAGTTGTACTGATTGAATCTATTAATTGGAATTAGCATGATATATCAATTTATTGTAAATAAATTAGGAAACTACAATTAATTCTTTTAATTTAATTAAGACCTCCATCGCTTAACGGATCTGGTTTAGACCACTGACTTTTGCGAAATTGTAACAATAATTTCAATAAAGAAATTAATACACATATTTCCCTCTATATGTTGGCTTGGTGGTTGGTAAGGTAAGGGTTTAAAAGCGGAGTGAGGATTGTGTGTAGTCAATCCTGGCCATGCATAAATTTTTTTTCCCCTTTTCTTAAAATACGGTAAATTGTGAAAATTAAGTAGTAACTGTCGTAAATATGTTTATTTCTCGTAATTATTTGCCTCAATTTATACGAAAAAACATATTTAATTCGCAGCATGCAGTTGGCCGTCTCTTATTTAATCAGTGAAATTATTTCAGTGAATCAGCCAGTGGTTTTGCACGGATTCTAAGTTGAGCCATTTTCACTGATTCGAGTAGATGAATTTCACTGCGAATAAGTGGAATTTCCACTGATTCATATTTAGACTAGAGGGTGCAGTGGGCAGTTGGAGTCCACTCTTCTACCTTACGAAATTAGGTCACCGCGGTAAATACAATGTGCTCAACGGTGCGTAACACTTTGCAGCCTTTTACTGGGTTGCGAAATTTTCTTTCAGAAAATGTGCAGCTGTCAATGGCCGCCAGTATCGAATCTGGGCCAACCACTTACGAACACTTCCAGTTGCTGTTTTAACGTTTGAATAAAACCTACTCTACACGTAAACATTTCCTTCAAATTCTGTGAGTACTCGGCGCATGAAGATTTCTAGCAAAATACTGATGGCGAAATTCATTTTTACTCAGCTCACCCAGAAAATATTTTTCTACAGCGGTGGACGCGCAGATCGGATATTAAGTACATACTCAGGACATATCATTTCCGTTTTATAAACAGTCTGCATAAANGCGGTGGACGCGCAGATCGGATATTAAGTACATACTCAGGACATATCATTTCCGTTTTATAAACAGTCTGCATAAATAAAACTTTTTTAAATAATGTTTACAATGTCGAAAACAGGTTGGTAAGGAAATGCAAAGGTTTCTTTTAAAAGGTTTCCGTTGAGCAATGTAATAGATGACAAGTACGTTTACCAAGAAAAATGCAAAAGTCTTAATACTGTTTACAATACTTTAAGGCAGATTAGATGCTTCCCCCAATAAAATAAAATAAAATACGCTACTGCATTGTCCGATTAAACAACAAAGAGAACGTTTCGTTTAATGCAAAAGTAACGATTTCCGGTGCTTTANACGCTACTGCATTGTCCGATTAAACAACAAAGAGAACGTTTCGTTTAATGCAAAAGTAACGATTTCCGGTGCTTTACGTGGAAAAAAAGGGTAACTTAGAAACGTGTGGGTTTACGTTTTGGTGCCTGGTCCCTGTAACTCACGGAGTTAATCAATTTTTATAGAACTTTCTAATAACCATGCAAAGAAATATTCGAACTCAAGTTANACGCTACTGCATTGTCCGATTAAACAACAAAGAGAACGTTTCGTTTAATGCAAAAGTAACGATTTCCGGTGCTTTGCGTGAAAAAAAAAGGGTAATTTAGAAACGTGTGGGTTTACGTTTTGGTGCCTGGTGCCTGTAACTCACGGAGTTAATCAATTTTTATAGAACTTTCTAATAACCATGCAAAGAAATATTCGAACTCAAGTTACAGTAACACTAGCAAAACGCAATAGCCTTTCGTTTGTAAACCTGAAGAAAACTGCCTTTCGCTTGGCTTCCGCTACAACTCAACCACTTCNACAGTAACACTAGCAAAACGCAATAGCCTTTCGTTTGTAAACCTGAAGAAAACTGCCTTTCGCTTGGCTTCCGCTACAACTCAACCACTTCGTAATCAATACACCCCCTCAAACCAAAAAGAAAAAAAAGTTCTTCCCTCTTTTAGAACACACGCATAACAACTTTCGCGCCACAAATTGTGCGTTGTTCTCGCCTGATACGCGGTCGGTTAGCGCCAAGCACAGCAGGCAACCATACGCCAGAGTAGTTAATATACAGAGGTGAAACAGCCCGCTTATACCGCCACTCCAGCCGCACACGCCACCAACAAAATTGCATAACTGACCAGTAACATATAGGAACGCCGTTCACCAATAACCACCTGGTAACCTACTCGCCAGCCCAGCCAATAGGTAGCCTTTCGCAGCATGCAGTAGCCAATCAGACACAAGGCCCGTTCCCAGAGCCTCGCGCACCTATTCAGAGAAGCTGTACGCCCACATCAAAGGAACCGCCACACCGTTTCGTCTCTATGTAACTGTATACTCTGTGCCTACNCAAAGAAGCTGTACGCCCACATCAAAGGAACCGCCACACCGTTTCGTCTCTATGTAACTGTATACTCTGTGCCTATGCGATACAGGCATGTCTTCCCGGCCAACCCGGAGAATGGAAGTAGCAAGAGGTGACAGCAGGTGGGGAAAGAGAGGAATGGAAACGTAGGAGAGACGTGCAGAATTCCGAGAAAACTCCTACACCACGGCGCAACCTCCGCCATTCGAGAATCCCCTGCCTTAGAATTCCCAGCCCGCCCGGGCTTCGGACTCAGCTGATGACCAAACATCCACCCACATAATAACACAACTGACAAGGAATAACAGAAAATGTTTTTGCTTGACGTTCCTGTACTAAAGCCGCCTTTATGGGCAGGATTTTTTTTTTTAAGATTGCGGTCAAAAAGTGCTTAGTTAACCAATAACTTACTTTAAAAGGAGTTATAAGCTTCGTCGCAGTTTACAGCATCCTACTTTACAAATATAATTCAATAATATACAAGCATTTATGATACAATTGCAATAAACAATTTAATTTAGGAATATTATTTTGTGTAATTGAAATTGCTGTACAAGACTTGGAATAACTTGTTTAAAATCCGCGCATTGCAAAATCATTCGGAAATAATTCATAATATGAAAATATGAACTTCTATAATTATAAGTGAGAGCACAGCTTATATTAATCAAAGGTGTCCCATAAGTTACAGAATTCAGAGACCAGTACGAGCATATGATCTTAATTAAAACAAGAACGTTTGAATCCAGTTCCCTCATCATGTGTGACGTGTCAGTAGTCCATCGGTGGTGGATAATATAGAGGTTCCCACAGCCTCCTAGCTCCACCAGTGCCACCTGCTGCAGCGACGAGCGCCTGGGCTGGAGGACCACGCCCTCTGCTACTGTGCCCCAGAAGTGAAGGGAGAGCTGTGGTGTTCTGCCTTCGACAAAGTTGATGGCCGTGTTTGCATTCGCTGACGTGCGGGTAAGCGGAACATCCACCGTGCATTCGCACTCGCCACACCGGACCCACACCTGGCATTATGGTATGGGGGGCCTCAAGCCACACATCCCGATCACCTCTGGTATTCGTTGCCGGGAGCATGACAAGTGCGTCGTACATCCGTGACGTTGTCGGTCCTGCCCTCTGAGCACATCTCTACACTCTGCAGGAACCAATCTTCCAGCACGAGAACGCGCGTCGCCATGTCGCTAAGGCAACACAGCATGCTCTACATGATGTACCGCATGCTTCTCTGCACTGGTAGAGACGACAGCCCCGCCGAGCACATGCAGGGCATGATGGGACGGCGCCTGACATCCAGCCCAACCCCGACAACGACGCCATGAAGTACAGTGAGCGAGGGATACCGTTCCCCAGACACACATTCAGCATTTGCACGACAGGTAATATGCCGTCAGAACCGCTGCATGTATGGTCGTTCGGGGTAGTTACACTCCTTATTAAGGTGCCTGCTGTGTGTGTACATTTAATGCTATGGATGCACCGCGGACTTGGTGTTTTGATCAGTCCCACATATCTCCTCCAACGTATTATTAAACGCATTTCCACGAGTGTATATTGCTACGTGTTGCTGCCTTGTATCGCTGCCCTAGCGCCGTCCCTCTGCCTATCGCAATTCGCGCTCCTGACCTTGGGCGGATTGAATTTCTCCAGTTATATGAAATAATGTTGTGGTGCAATGCCCTAACCTCTCACAGCAGCCCGTCGCAGCTTAAATACCTCCAAGCCAACAGTTTTTGAGAGTTGAGAGTTGGGAGGATTGTGCGACCCTACGCAACAAGTGTGTGGAGACGAGCCAGCAGCGCGACGGGTGGCGACGAAAGTGACCGCCGGAAGTGAAGTCTCCGGACTGCGAGCACCGGTGCAGTGGAGAGAGATACTGGCGGGCGGGACTATTGAACTGGATGTGCGTGTGTAAGACATTCCAGATGATGGCAACAGACAGACTGAACATGTGTTAATGAGTGTGAATGAAGCGACTATAACCACTATAGACACACTGAGAAAGACTTTGATTATAGTTGAGACAGACATTAAATATTGCGCTCACTGATATTAAGAGAAATAGTAAAGACGGATAGATTAATGTTGTACATAATAGCTGTGTGAATGACTTCAAAATCAAATGTAGTACTTTTATTATATTAGGACCTGCATCCCTCACGAACTCGGATACGCCCCTCTGGCGTCTTGTAACAATATTTTTGTTGTAAAATGAGCACAATAAATAAAAATGACAATGGCTTGGTGAATTACACATTTTGGCGACGACCATAACCGCGTTTTTTTGTGAACTTGCTTTCAGAGTACGAAGACTGTGAAAAAAGTAAGAACATATGAGAACTCATTCCGCCACTAGAAAAAAAAAACTTTAAAAAAATTTAATACATACGTATATTTTACATTGACTTGATTACCTGGACCTGCAAGGAAACTTCTGCAACCCACATTTCGTAGATTTTTGTAGTCGACTGACGCGTTCATTCAAATTAGATTAAATAACGCCGGCGAACTCAACAAGGATTTATCTGGAAGAGCCACGCCCCACGCGAATATCAAGAAAGAAAGACAGAAAGAAAGGTGCCTGACCCAGGAGCCGTGATCAAGCAGGACTAAAAATAAAACTCAGATTTCTAATATTTCTTTCCGCCTGTTTACACTGAGCATTTTTCACTCCTCAACGAGGTGGTGTTTTGAAATGTTTGAACTCGACCAACAACACCCCCAAGGCTTTGATGTCATGCTACTTGGACTGAACACAGGAGAGGGACTGAGATCTTGATGAAGGTGGGGGGGGGGAGGACACACCAACAAGGCAGTGACTTAGCTGACGTCAGAGGTCGGTGACCCCGCGCGGCATTGGAGCACCAACATGGGGCACTGCGCCCGACTATGCAATATGCGCAACTCATTAAATACTAGTGCAAACACTACTAAAATTGCCAGCAATTACGATTAACTTTGCATATAGAATAAATCATAGAATATAAATTTTTTAATGTTTTATCAAATATATTAATAAGACTGTATATGTAATCAAAAACCATTTCATTTAATACGAGTCCATTTTGCAAGAAAACCTTTGTGAAGTAGGGCAATCATATTAATTATTATGGTTGTATGTAAAAAGTATTATTACTAATGTTAAAAAGTAACTTTTATTTAGTAATTAATTACACGTAGATTCATTTTACTTATAAAATTATATAAACACTTTAAATTTTTTTATGTAGTAATACACGCATAGGTTAATATAATAATAAAATTAAATGTAGTTAAATACACTGGAAATATGGCGCTCGTTATCCGCGCTATTTTGTTTCACATTTTTTTCCCCCGTCTCAAACAGGACTTAATGAGTGGGAAGTTATCCTACAGTTGGCAATGCTGCTATGCGCACGAACTGCATTCGCCTTGATTAAAACAGTCAGACCGGTAACGAGCGCTGTGCACGCATAACGCCTCGCGAGCACCCCCCCCCCCCCNTTTCCAACGATCCAACCGCTGGCCACGCCAACAAAAAGTACACCGTAAAGATTTTTTTTACGTTTTACAAACAATTTTTGGGGAATCGGTGGTCAAATTCCTTGCATCGCAAGTAAGATATCACACCTTTACAACACACTGTTTTATAAAACATATACGAGTAACTTTGGTTATATATCTCCTGTTTGTGGTATATTTGAGGTCTGCAATAGGCCTACAGCATTGTCTAAATTCAACAGTATGTAGGGAAACGAAAAGTTCGCGTTTTAAACGACCTGTAGGCTGTACTCCGATCTCCTATGGATTTTCAGCCTCAGCTTTCTGTTGATTGGCTGCTGTCCCAGCTGTAGCCAGTTTTACCCCAGACCTGGCAGCACAGTTTCTTGCAGCTCTTTCATTGGCTCAGCGTTCACCTGGGCGACAACCAGTAATCCAACTGTAGGTATACTATAAGTATACATGTTTTTGAGGTCTAGCTTGTCGTAAAATTAAATCGCGAAAATTTTCCATCCCCTGCTAGTTAAGTGCTAGTAAAATTTACTTGTAACATGTACTTGTAGTGTTACAAAGATAATCTTGGTAATTATTTTTTTAATAGATGTTTACAAAAACTAGACAAAATACTTTTACAGTGTAGAACGTCTCCCAGGGGCGGGGCCACCTTGGTGGCACAGCGTTTTCTAATTGCTTCTCGCGTGCACAAGCTGGTGATTACTTGATCACCTAGGGTCGGCGGGGAGGCAGGGGGCGTCATTCACACCAGCGCCTGTGGAACACCGCCGACGTCATTAGGCACTGGCTGGCAGCCGCCACTTCTTTCATAAGCAACCGCCCATAGTACAACAGCCTCCGTGGGAACAATCACTCCAGCTGCCATCGCGTGCCCGCGCGGTGAAGTGCCGTTTCCCGTTTCCTTTTTCGCACTCCACACTCATAATTAAATATTTGTTCCCTACACTTTTTCCCCTCGCACAGAAAGTGGATGGTTTCCTCCTGTAGTACAAGTATATGTAATAAAAATTACAACATTTTTATCGTTCAAAATTAACTTTTTCACAAAACTGTAAATTATTATTCTCCATAAAAATATAAAATTTATGTCGTAGAAAATTACATTATTCAAAAATAGTTAAGCACTGAGAGTAACGTAACTTCCATGTAATATATAATATTGTTGTAGTCATATAATTTGTAATTCATTACATTCAAAACTTTGATATTTTCGCTCCAAAGTAATAAAATCAAAGCNCTGTTTCCTTTTTCGCACTCCACACTCATAATTAAATATTTGTTCGCTACACTTTTTCCCCTGCACAGAAAGTGGATGGTTCCCTCCTGTAGTACAAGTATATGTAATAAAAATTACAACATTTTTATCGTTCAAAATTAACTTTTTCACAAAACTGTAAATTATTATTCTCCATAAAAATATAAAATTTATGTCGTAGAAAATTACATTATTCAAAAATAGTTAAGCACTGAGAGTAACGTAACTTCCATGTAATATATAATATTGTTGTAGTCATATAATTTGTAATTCATTACATTCAAAACTTTGATATTTTCGCTCCAAAGTAATAAAATCAAAGCCACTCGTCGAAATGAAATAGCATTTGTTCCAAAACAATGCTGTGGGCTATAGTAAGACGACTGTGTA
>NQII01004182.1:190506-204185 GCA_002778355.1 Clitarchus hookeri
GCTGGTGTGGGCTCTCGGTGTCCCTTGGGCAGCTGCAAAACGCAGCTGTGTCCGCGCTCTGGTGCCTTCCGTTGTCTCCGGATGTCGTCTGCACGTGCAGGAACCGTTGCACGTGCAGGAACATTTGGTAGCCCGCCTTTGCATCTGCGAGGCGCGGTTGCGCCTTTCTTTTGGCATGTCCACAAAACCCTTAATCCTTATTGCGGTCGTCCGCCTGCGAGCTTCGTCAGAGCGTGTGTTCTGACGAATAAAATATAGGGACGCAGAATGCGTCAAAACTACAGTTTGCAAACGGTTAATAATGTTCGTCAGCATTAAAAATAACGCTCTCGTACTCTCGTGACTTCACATCATTTTCAAGAAAATGAATGAAACTACACAAGTAAGCAATACATTGATGGTAAAGGTCAACAGTGATACAGCAATATTAAGACGTGCTAGCTAGTTTTCTATAGGCCCATGCAAATGACTGACTGGTAGCAGTTCTACGAATGAGGTTCATAATTACAACGAACCACACACTGTGCATCAACCGAGGGTGTCAATGCTAGTACGCGAACTGCTGTCTTGTAACAGGAATCTTCTATGTCGGCTGCACTATGCCTTGTACAAGACACAGTACGGCGGCAGGTATCACGTCATATCGGCTGTAGAGAGATGGCTGCGAGGGCCGGACCCCGGACAGCGAGCTGCGAGCCACGACGCGAGTCTCAACTCAGTCACATTGACGGCAGTTCGCGGCCGCCAAACCTGTTTCTCCAGGCTGCGGGGGTCTCGGCAAACGTGGAAGCTGTGGCGTGCCGACCCTGCCTCGCACGCAACTATGTTCCAACACGTCAGCAAGTTGTCGCGACATACGCCAGGACGCTGCAGCTGAGCCAAACACGCAGTTTATTGAAGTGTGTCATAACTAAACAATGTATTATATTTACAATGATAATACGTAATGCATGTATCTCACCTAACAAAGAGTTTGACAGTACGTCAAAATGGTAAAGTAATAACGCAAACATTTGGAAGAAGTGCATGTAAATCGCCCTGGATTGGCGATGAGAAAAGTAGAGAAATACTCACAGTGCAACTAGAATGGGGCATGTAGGCTACACGCTGCAGCATGTANTTGGCGATGAGAAAAGTAGAGAAATACTCACAGTGCAACTAGAATGGGGCATGTAGGCTACACGCTGCAGCATGTCTCAATCATGTCAGAATATTTCATGTTTTATCAAGCAAACGTATGTGTTACCCGTCAGTCTGAATACACGAGATGTTTAGGCAGATGGCGATCTTTACCTAATAAAACGATTTCTTGGATCGATTTAGATCGTGGCACAGAATATCGATGAGCATATAAAATCGCACGAAAACATGTTGACTTACAACAAAACTACTGTCGATCTTCTTTGGCCGACTGGTACGAACATAAAGTCAATTATATGTGCTGGGATGTGCAATGGCCTTGGTAAAATACTTACACAGCCAGAAATAGATATTATTAACCAAAAGTTCAAATGAAATATCAATGATCAAAATAAAAAGTTCTGTAAAAATAGTACAAACCATAAAAAGTACAGTCCAAAAATCAAGAAAATTCATTGAATAGAAAATAATTGTGCAAGAAATATATCGATTAAAAAAATCGGTAGCCTTACTATAGATCTAAAACCGATTTTATGAAAACAATATAATTAATTTCGAAAAGAAAATTTTTTTATAGTTAGCTCTAGTGATAATGTTACAAAATTTCAGTTTGTCAGGAGGTTATATAAACCAAATCAGTTTTGGGATGTCTCGTACAATGGAATAAAGAAACTTGAAGACCTTTGGTTATAAAATAAATAATTGAATTCCTTTCAAGCTACGTACAAAATGACCTGCCACAGCTTCGATACAGACACATCGCTATAAGCTCTGTCACAGCGGCAGCGTATTTTATTTCAGTTAAAATTTACTGGTCGTATATCCTTCGACTCTTTCGCACTAAGGCACGGAGTAAAGAGACGAAATGGTGTGGCGGTTTCGTTGATGCGGTCGTACCCATTCTATGATTGGCTGTGCGAGGCTCTGGGAATGCGCTTGTGCCTAATTGGCTACTGTGTGCTGCCTGCTGGGGAGCACATTAGCACATGCCACAACACTTTGCTGGCGTGTGCGGCTGGAGATCGTGGTGTAAGCGGCTGTTTCACCTCCGTATTCTAGGCTGCCTGCATTCCTTCCAAGTATACACATGTCGGGGCCGCGGTGGTATAGTGGTCAGACTATTCGCCACCCACCAATATGAACAGGGTTAGAATCCCGGCGGGGCCGCCCACGGATTTTTGCATGTGGCAATCGTGCCAGGCGATGCCGCTGGTCGGCGGGTTTTCTCGGGGATCTTCCGTTTCCCCCGCCCTTGCATTCCGGCGCTGCTCTATACTCACCTCGCTTCACCCTCATCGGCTCTCATGACCTCGATGTTCAGAGCCGCCCCAATCTCTTCGCTAAAACTCACTCTCTCACTCACTACAGGTGATTCTAAAATCATGGGACAAACTTTGAGGGGTGGTAGAGCTCACTAAAACAAACAATTATTGTATAGGAATATACGAGCGGAAGTGACGCGTTGAGGCACAAACACAAACATAACACATGACATGCAAAACATTGTTTATTTACAACGTCGCCGCTAAATGCCTTTTTATCGAGTCTCGATTTGTTCCTATGGGGGCATTTGAAAGCCCTCATTTACGAGACTCCAGTTGATTCCATTGAAGACCACGTCGCTCGACTATCCTGTGCGGCTGCACGCGTGCGTGAAATACCCGGCGTACTTGAATCTGTTCGCCAATCACTCCACCGACGCTACCAAGCTTGCATTACTGTCGGTGGTAGCAATTTTGAGCAATTATTATAAACATTGCTGTAAAAAGGCATTTAGCGGTGACGTTGTAAATAAACAATGTTTTGCATGCCATGTATTATGTTTGTGTTTGTGCCTCAACGCGTCACTTCCTCCCATATATTCCTATACAATAATTGTCTGTTTTAGTGAGCTCTACCACCCCTCAAAGTTTGTCCTATGATTTTAGAATCATCTTGTATATGCATATCCGTACTTGGCATCATCTATGACGTCATAACGTATGTACTAACGCTGTCCGAATTCCCAGTACGTACGCGGAGGCNATGCCGTCATAACGTATGTACTAACGCTGTCCGAATTCCCAGTACGTACGCGGAGACTGTATGTCTACTTGGCAAGTATAGGAAGCTACTTACTTACTGAGTCTACTTGCGTACTTACGGCAACCATCATATTGGTTTTGCTTGTCGTGACTGCTTAGAGGTTATTAAGAATGCCAATTTAAAAGTTATTGTTTTGATCGTAACTATAGAAATTTTATCTGAGATAGAAACACATTCGTGCCCGTGTTTGACGAGTGTAGTATGAAGATGCGATGGCCCGTCCGAATAGTCTGGGCGAGTGTATACACGGGCAAGTAAGCAAGAGTACGTACTCAAAAGTTATATACGTACAGTTCGTATACAGCTTTAAGTACTCCGCTTAGTCTATTCGCGGTTTCTTCACATCTTTTGAATCAAACCTTTAAAAAATCACCCCATGTACGACGTGTTTGGTTGTGTATCACAAGCGCTACATATTTCTGTTAGCATAGAAGTATATTACATTCGGTTAAATTGAACTTTCACTTATATTTTATCTAAAAATTATAATATTTCATTAAAAATGATTATGAATAAAACGGAGAGAAAAAAGATGTGTTGANTTATATTTTATCTAAAAATTATAATATTTCATTAAAAATGATTATGAATAAAACGGAGAGAAAAAAGATGTGTTGATGAAGCCTAGTAAGAAAAATTCTTATGCAAAATATTATTAAGCTGAGTGCGCACGAATGCGGTGCGTTGTCTCTATGGCGTAATTCCCTAGATTTGATTAAGGTTTGTTCGTATGAGGGGAAGGAATATCATCAAAGTAGAACTTAGCAGAGCTTCACAAAAGTTGGAAGTAACCGTGACTGGACTATAACTAAGGAGTGACCCGTTGGGTTGGGGAGGGGGTAGTTGGTTATGTTATACACCCAAGCTGCGAAGAAGTATTGTCGGTGAACGAGCCATCAGCTAGCCGGCATGGCCCTACGATGATTTGCGTCTGATCCGAGTCTGAATTTGCACAATGTTGCCGATAACTGCTGGGGTTTCTCTTGGTAATACCACTTCCCCTAGAACTGTGGAAGGTCTCATTTCAACTTACCCTTTATGAACTACGGCAGCCTGCTGGTGTGCACACAACAATTGCGTCACTTCTGAGGCTGCTATCGCCACATTATCACATCACATGGTCGGCTTATGTGTCTGTTGGCCGTCGTCTGTATCTGTGGATCGCTAACAATCATGTCAAGACTCGGCCGAACTCATGATGGTACGTGAAACTCTGAATCAACACCATAACCACAAAGTACATAATAATGCAGAGGTTGTGTAAAGAGATTTAGGCGGCTCTTAGCATTGAGGTCTTGAGAGCCGATGAGGGTGAAGTGCTGTGAGTATGGAGCAGCTCCGGAATGCAAGGGCGGGGAAAATGGGAGATTCCCGAGAAAACCCGCAGATCAGCTGCATTGTCCGGCACGATTCCCACATACGAAAATCCAGGAGCGACCCCACTGGGAATCGAACCCCGTTCGTTTAGGTGGGAGGCGAGTAGTCTAACCACGACACCACCGCAGCCCTTTAATGCAGAGGTGAACAGGAGCTTATACCGCGAAATCTAGCCACACATGCCAGCAAAATGGCGTCACTGGCCAATATGTTGGAACGCCGTTCGCCAATCAACGCCTGGTAAACTACTCGCCAGCCAATAGCGAACCTTTCCCAGTATGTAGTAGCCAATCTGATCCAAGGCTCATTCCAAGAGACTCGCGTAGCCAATAAGAGAATGGGCAAACTCTCATTAGTGGAACCGCCACGTTATATCGTCTCTGTAAATCTATCTACTATGTCTCACAGACATGGACCACGATCAAATTTTGTTATATCGACTGTGCGAAAAGGTGGGTTGGTTGGTTCCACACCACGTTATATTATTTGCTGTTCAACTTCCGTGTACGACCTATACTTCACATGCCGGTCTCAACAATTTCTGTTCCATGCTTTTTTTTTTCCCCCGCCTCTTGTCTTTCTCGAGTGGAGTCACCAATTGCTTCGACACCGCCTCAGACAGGTTGTTACGTCGGCGCTTGAGGAACTTGCAAAAGGGGGAGGGTAGCATGGCGGGAGCACGGTGTCCAGGTACAATGCGAGGGAGAATTAAACAACATCTCGACGTAACATTACGTAATTGGTCAATTGCCGAGGAACGTGAGGCAATGAGCAGTCCGTTGTTAAATCCTGCAATTTACAACAGCTACAACTAGTAAAACAAATAGTTTTGATGCTACCGCGACATAGGCGACCTTCAACGCAATCCACGAAAAATAACATGTTTACCACAAACTTATTACGACTGCCAGAAGTATCTTTAAGGGCATTCAAAAAGCTAATAGATATATTTTTTTGGGCATTTATGTGATATTAAACATTTTCCGTTGCGGTACGTAATAATAATATGAAAATTAGAACGAGAATGGAGGAAAATTACTTTTTAAAAAAGAATGGAATGCACTATAGGCATTTTAAATGGATTTTGAGGGCTCCGCCGCAATATTGTATACCGCCATATTGGATGACATCACAGCGGCTATCTTGTTACCAGCCGCCATATTGTTTCCGGCCATTATCTTGTTTTCGACGGCCATCTTGTTTTATCAAGCATTCTTGTTTCACAATTACTCACCTTTACATCTGTCGCACGCAGTAGTTCTCTCGTAGTCAACTAGAGTGCACCACCGATCCCTGTAATGTTGTTTATTGCTGCTAGAGTGTGCTACCCTATTACTTACCGTCGTTCGATCCCGCCATCTTGTTTCCACTTGTCCTTCGTCGCCTGCTAGGGGCGCTGGTATTGCTCTAGCCCGGCAGCTATGCTGGTTCTAGAGTTGGCCGCTAGGGGTGATGCTTTTTTATTTCAGAGCTCAAAATATTGTCTGTAGGAGGGTGGGATCGAACTGCCGAACTTTGGGTCGCCATGCAGAAAACATTACACCACTCGGCTATCGGAACATATGCTGGTACAAGAGTTTAAAATAAGTATATGCAATATCATGTGTATGGGGTAAAAATTATATTTAAAAGAATGTATATTTCCGATGTCATGATTATTCCAGAATAAAAATGTGTAATAATAATATTTTTGATAGCTTTTCTTAAAATATCTTTTTTCTCATTTAAAATTATTAAAAAAGTACTTAAAAAACCAAATGTAATATTTTATTTCCTTTTAAATTATGTTTTTATTTTTTTGTTATTTTTTCACTGAAGACATTAATTTNATATTTCCGATGTCATGATTATTCCAGAATAAAAATGTGTAATAATAATATTTTTGATAGCTTTTCTTAAAATATTTTTTTCTCATTTAAAATTATTAAAAAAGTACTTAAAACACCAAATGTAATATTTTATTTCCTTTTAAATTATGTTTTTATTTTTTTGTTATTTTTTCACTGAAGACATTAATTTNACCAAATGTAATATTTTATTTCCTTTTAAATTATGTTTTTATTTTTTTGTTATTTTTTCACTGAAGACATTAATTTTTCCTGTACTGGTCATTCATCCTCCCCCGCCGCAAGACCATCACAACCCATCATGAACCTCCTGGACCTGTGTCCCCCACCCCCTCCTTCCAATCACCTCATCCACACCCACTCATTCCCCGCCCTAAACCCCTCTTCCCCTCCCCTGCTTTCCAGCCAATACCTACTTTCCCATTGGCTAGTTTGTCAGAGCCAGTCAGGCACCTCTGCCTATCCACTCCATTGAACTCATATATCAGGATATAAAAGGCCTCGGGACCCAGTATCCTGCATACTTAGGGGGGGGGGGATACCCAATAGCGCCACTCATCCCACCAGAGTAATGTGTAAACATTACTCTGGTTAAGCCAGCGCCAAATGAAATGAAATATGTCCTGCCCCCNTCATCCCACCAGAGTAATGTGTAAACATTACTCTGGTTAAGCCAGCGCCAAATGAAATGAAATATGTCCTGCCCCTTCTGCTAGTATTTTCTCCACCCACTAATAAAGTGCATGGTTTCCACCTATCTGTCTCCTGTAGCATTTTCTGTTAATGCATGCATCAATTTTTAATTCTTTACAGTCGAAAGGGATTTATAACGTCTATTTCGATTTTTCCCTTTCTCTTCTTTGTATAGTAGTTTAGCTATAAGTACACTCAGAGAGGTTGTCATGGCCGAAAACTGGCCACGGCAGCCCAATCCCTTGCTGCCGCGATGCATATCTCCTTGCATGAATTCCTTCCCTTGTAGGCGTATGGGGCTTAGCCCTGAGACGCAATTACCTGCCGTCCCTACCGCGGGCTCACACATAACACTTAGTTTTAGAGAAGGTTAGTAAAAAAAACGCGCCTGCTGTTGCCGTCTTCGTCAACTGCTCGCCTTAAAGTATACAATTTATTTCTCGTCTGGAATTTTCTCATCGCCAAGCAGCAGATGTTTACATGCTGTCACAGTGGGCAGAAAATAATTTCTGCGATCGTCGCGTACACGAGGCTACGATGGCTTGCGGCCCTACATCCAGATAACGAACTGGCCTTTCTACCTGACATACGCAAACCACGAATTTCGGTACGTGTAGAAGATACTTCCAGCCTACCTGCAACAAGACGAAGATATCGCGACTGCATGCCCTGCAAAGATTACTTCGAAGGCTGCAACACTTCCGTTCCGGACACTCCTCCAGATCGTGAACGAACGGGACAACGACGACTGACGAGAATCATTAAACGTGACAGACGGGCAACCCTTTCTCAAATTGGCANCGTGAACGAACGGGACAACGACGACTGACGAGAATCATTAAACGTGACAGACGGGCAACCCTTTCTCAAATTGGCACAGATTTCAATGCTGGGGCATCAACAGGTACCAGCGTGCGAACTATTCAGAGGACCATCATTAATGTGGGATTTCGGAGCCGAAGACCCACTCGTGTACCGTTGTTGACTGCACGACACAAAGCTTTACGCCTCGCCTGGGCCCGCCAACACCGCCATTGGGCTGTTGATGACTGGAAACACGTTGCCTGGTCTGACAAGTCTCGTTTCCAATTGTATCGGGCGGATGGACGTGTACGGGTATGGAGACATCATCATGAATCCATGGACCCTACATGTCAACATGGGACTGTTCAAGCAGGTGGAGGCTCTGACATAGTATGGGGCGTTTGCAGTTGGCGTGAAATGGGACCCCTGATACGTCTAGATACAACTCTGACAGGTGACAGATACGTAATCATCCTGTCCGATCACCTGCACCCATGCATGTCCATTGTGCATTCCGACGGACGTTGACAATTCCAGCAGGACAAAGCGACACCCCACACGTCGAGAGCTGCTACCGAGTGGCTCCAGGAACACTCTTCTGACTTTAGGCACTTCCATTGGCCACCTAAATCACCATACATGAGCATTATTGTGCATATCTGGGATGCCTTGCACTTCTATGGATCTGTGGACTGCCCTGCAAGATTCATGGTGTGCATTGCCTCCTGCATACCTTCATACATTAGTCGAGTCCATGCCACGTCGTCTTGCGGCATTTCTGCGTGCTCGCGGGGGACCTACAAGATATTAAGCAGGTGTGCGAGTTTTTTTGGCTCTTCAGTGTAAAAACAAACTCTTAAAAAAGTTTTCTTTCCTTGCACAATTTATATTAACATGCCATTTAAAATTTTATTTTGTAAAAATGCAGACACAATTTTTAGTTAAGTCATAATAAGGGATATTCTAAAAACATGTTTAGCTTGAAATAACATCGCTACATGTGATACGGCGAGCGCAGAAGAGGCAACTACGTGAATGTAACGTAAACCAGAGGAATGCGTAGTCACAATCCAGCAATTTCTCGATGAAATAATCTACGTTCCTTTGATTGAACTGTATGTACCAGTTTCGGATACTTTCGTAGCTTTATGTAAATACAACATTTTAGAAAGCTATTTTTTTATGACAAAATTAAATAAATTCCTGGAGACATTTGGTTATTTTCCTATCAAACACAAAACTGTTCAACTTCAAAGTTAGATTAGTAGTAATGGAAACAGAATTCTGCACGATTTCATAAAAATACCACATTATGTTTTTTTTGGCGAAATCGAAGCGTCTGCTCTAATGACTCTTAAACTCATTCTCTCATGTGGAATATTAAGTAAACTATAAAATGTAGGAAATATAAGGCGGGAAAAAAATTCCTCGAGGTAAAACATTGCTGTGAAAACATTGACAGATGGAAGAAAAAAATATTCGTCAAATGGTAACTGTAAAGGGTTGTTTCAACGCAACGGGGCGTGGACGAAATGCAATTACAGGTTTTTCATCCGTGAAACGCCACGAAACAGAAATACGTAAACATAACTTGTAAAGTTTCTTCGCTTTTATTGCCCATCCCCACTGGGTTGCAAAACAAGCACTCATTCCGTAAAGTGGCCATGCAAATTGGAACACGAGGACGTAACCACAATTACTTCAGTAAACAACAGTTTCCAGTTCGCTGTATTTTGTCTCGCCATTACATTTTACGCGCCCCAGTTGTGCTGTTCCGATACATGGCAAACAAGCTGCTGCGGTGGATCCACTGTTGCCATTGCAGATATGGTCTATTCGCGGTTTCTTCGCACTTTTTGAATCAAACCACTGAAAAACACCCCATGTATTGTGTGTTTAGTTATTTCCTAAATATGCCATGTATCACAAGTGTTACATACTTCTGTTAACATGAAAGTATGTTTTTTTTTTTTTTTTGTTAAATTGAAGTTTTACCTACATTTTACTTATAAAACATAATATTTAATTTATATTAAATANAGTCGAGTCCATGCCACGTCGTCTTGCGGCATTTCTGCGTGCTCGCGGGGGACCTACAAGATATTAAGCAGGTGTACGAGTTTTTCTGGCTCTTCAGTGTAAAAACAAACTCTTAATAAAAGTTTTCTTTCCTTGCACAATTTATATTAACATGCCATTTAAAATTTTAGTTTGTGAAAATGCAGACACAATGTTTAGTTAAGTCATAATAAGGGATATTCTGAAAACATGTTTAGCTTGAAATAACATCGCTACATGTGATACGGCGAGCGCAGGAGAGGCAACTACGTGAATGTAACGTAAACCAGAGGAATGCGTAGTCACAATCCAGCAATTTCTCGATGAAATAATCTACGTTCCTTTGATTGAACTGTATGTACCAGTTTCGGATACTTTCGTAGCTTTATGTAAATACAACATTTTAGAAAGCTATTTTTTTATGACAAAATTAAATAAATTCCTGGAGACATTTGGTTATTTTCCTATCAAGCACAAAACTGTTCAACTTCAAAGTTAGATTAGTAGGAATGGAAACAGAATTCTGCACGATTTCATAAAAATACCACATTATGTTTTTTGGCGAAATCGAAGCGTCTGTTCTAATGACTCTTAAACTCATTCTCTCATGTGGAATATTAAGTAAACTATAAAATGTATAAAATATAAGGCGGGAAAAAAATTCCTCGAGGTAAAACATTGCTGTGAAAATATTGACAGATGGAAGAAAAAAATATTCGTCAAATGGTAACTGTAAAGGGTTGTTTCAACGCAACGGGGCGTGGACGAAATGCAATTACAGGTTTTTCATCCGTGAAACGCCACGAAACAGAAATACGTAAACATAACTTGTAAAGTTTCTTCGCTTTTATTGCCCATCCCCACTGGGTTGCAAAACAAGCACTCATTCCGTAAAGTGGCCATGCAAATTGGAACACGAGGACGTAACCACAATTACTTCAGTAAACAACAGTTTCCAGTTCGCTGTATTTTGTCTCGCCATTACATTTTACGCGCCCCAGTTGTGCTGTTCCGATACATGGCAAACAAGCTGCTGCGGTGGATCCACTGTTGCCATTGCAGATATGGTCTATTCGCTGTTTCTTCGCACTTTTTGAATCAAACCACTGAAAAACACCCCATGTATTGTGTGTTTAGTTATTTCCTAAATATACCATGTATCACAAGTGTTACAAGAAAGTATCTTTTTTTTTTTTTTGTTAAATTGAAGTTTTACCTACATTTTACTTATAAAACATAATATTTAATTTATATTAAATATGAATACCAACAGTGAGAAAATATTTGTTTTGGTAGATCGTGGTAAGAAATAGTTATCATGCAAAATATTATAACTGAGTGCCCACGAATTCGGTGCGTAGTCCTCTGGTGTAATTTTCTAGACTTAGTTAAGCTTAATATGCGTGAGGCGGAGAAATATCCTGGAAGTAGAACTTAAGGAGAGCTTCAGAAAGTGCGAAGTAACCGTGAATGGACTATACATGGCGGGAAATCGTATGTCGGGGACGCAGCCGTGGATTTGACGTGCGGGTACTATTTTCTTTGGGATAAGGGGCTGAAATTAAAGTGAAAAAAATTAATAATTTGTAGGGCTTAAATCGACGCATCTAACCCTAATGTTTCGTTGGGCGACAGAACGAGCGCGCTAGCACATCGTAGTCTGCCCAAAAATATTCTACCACGCCCAGAATTACCGCCAGTCGCCGCAGACCCCCACCCGCACCTGACGCATGGCGGTGCAAACTCAAGGTCATGTTCGCGTCGTGTTAATATACCAGGCCGAACAAGTATTTCACTCATGTTATAATAGGCTATTCACGATAAAATGAGCAATTTTGAAGCCCTCTCATTTGGAATAATAGTCAATAAAAATATATTACCGTAGCCTTAGCCGCTAACTTTCGAGTCCGGTGAAATATATACAATGTGTTGATTACTGGCATGGCAATAGTTATTCAAAAAGATGGCCGATGGATGAAAAATGGCTGACACGAAAAAAGTAACTAGGGCCCGACAAGCGCTCACTTTACCATGAACAACCTATGGTCACGGAGTTATAGGCCTAGTGTCGGAATGGATCACCCTGCGAACGTTACTTCGCCGTTCCCGTCATGGTATGCAGTGTGTCAGTCTGATTTCAAAGTAACTAGAGCCTGACAAGCACTCACTTTACCATGAACAACCTATTGTCACGGAGTTATAGGCCTAGTGTCGGAATGGATCACCCTGCGAACGTTACTTCGCCGTTCCCGTCATGGTATGCAGTGTGTCGGTCTGATTTCAAAGTAACTAGAGCCTGACAAGCGCTCACTTTACCATGAACAACCTATGGTCACGTAGTTATAGGCCTAGTGTCGGCATGGATCACCCTGCGAATGTTACTTCGCCGTTCCCGTCCTGGTATGAAGTGTGTCGGTCTGATTTCAAAGTAACTAGAGCCTGACAAGCGCTCACTTTACCGTGAACAACCTATGGTCACGGAGTTATAGGCCTAGTGTCGGAATGGATCACCCTGCGAACGTTACTTCGCCGTTCCCGTCATGGTATGCAGTGTGTCGGTCTGATTTCAAAGGCGTGTACACGTCAAAACGTTTGTAATCACGATGGTAAAACCAATTCCGTGTTCCCGACAAACACATCAGCGCTGCACGAGACATCAAATTCATTGAGGATATCGTAAGTACAGGGGATCATACACGATCTGAAAGCTACTACAAGTAACTCCTTATCACGCAATTCTCTTTTAGCCATAAGCTTATTTTAGCCAGAACACAACAATATGAACAAATTACATTAAGGCCCCTCCTTCCAACCCCTGGGGCTTTAACTACGTTGCAAATTGTTTGAACTCCTGGTTTTTTGACGAAACTATTAAATGTGCTCCCAGCATGTTTACCTGCGAAAAGATATCACACCACAGACGAGGAGGGAATGGTACTTTAAAGTTACCACGCATGCCGTAGATATTATTTTCGAACCCTCCAATATAGTTATAAACGGCTATTTTAGACTGCCGTTTCTTCTTGCATACTAGCCGGACACGAGCCAAACTACGATAGGAGCCTGTAAAATGATAATATCACCGCTGAAAGCTCCATAGATACACGGAGCACTACGAGAACACTGCACGCCAGTTCACAGAGCCCTGCGCGTAGCGGAGATGGGACTTTTGTAACGCAAGCTAGTGTAGCCCTTATAGCTACCGCGCTTCTCGGACAAAAGGAGAAAAACCGATGCAGGCAGGCGGGCATCTTAAAAAGGACATTATTCACACTTTCTTGCCTCGAAAAATATACTCTCCTGAAAGAGACAAAGAGTTTCACAGAAAAAAGAAGTCTGGTAATGTAGCAACATTAGCATAAGAAATTTCCAAAACAAAGTTATATGGAGTTCCGGACTCATATCATAAATCGTAAAACCTCATTATAGAAAATAATATCCAAGAAAATAGTATCACAGATCTCACTGTCAAATCAACTAACAATGAAATATGAATTATTACAAAGGCAGAATAATTTAATATGTAGTATACAAGAAAACGTCGACTAAGAGATATGATGGCCATCATTGTAAGCAAATTATTATAGTATCGATAGACGTGCAAGAATAACTTCGCCAAGCCTAGGGCATGTTTTAAGTGGAATAGCAATAGGAAGCGGATACGGTTGATGCCCC
>NQII01004182.1:204213-217253 GCA_002778355.1 Clitarchus hookeri
CATCATTTTACAGGTGTCTGTTGTAGGCTGTTCACATTTCACATGGTAAGCATAAACAATATTTGGCTCCACTTTTTTATTCACGAACATCATTGGAAAGTGAATAACATAAAACAAACCTCCTCACTTTATTCTCGTGCTAAAAATGTTTGGAAAATCTCGTTTTACAGTAATTTTAGTGTTTATGAAGGTACCTTGTGTTTTATTTCCTAGCTACATTTTGAGCCACACATGTTGGAGAAATACATAAACGAATTTTTCGGAATTAACTATTTGTAAGTTTATAATGCTTTGCAAATATGCTAAAATGCATAGGCAACATAAATCGTTATGTCCACTTCGAGGAGATGGTGGTATCTACGCTAATGAATGTTATTTAAGACTTACGACCAATTTTAAGTGGTAGTAGCCTAAGGTTCTTGCAGACACTTTAGACGTAATTTCAAGGAATGCTCAAGAACTTTTCAAGTACGGAATTGTACAATTTGAAGATTAAACTCTCTAAATTTATAACTAACTACTGTAACTTTT
Source organism: Clitarchus hookeri (assembly GCA_002778355.1). NCBI lineage: Eukaryota > Metazoa > Arthropoda > Insecta > Phasmatodea > Phasmatidae > Clitarchus > Clitarchus hookeri. Next base: position 204,745 of record NQII01004182.1, read on the forward strand.
CATTTTCATTGTGACAAACATCTAAAANAATTTGAAGATTAAACTCTCTAAATTTATAACTAACTACTGTAACTTTTCATTTTCATTGTGACAAACATCTAAAGCAGAAAGTCAAAAATTTTTCTGAACTAAGTTAAATAATAAAAAACTACTTTAAGAAAAAATACAGAAAACTTGGGAAAAATTTGAAACCAGCAAGCATTTTAGCGTTAAAAATTTTGAACTGACTACAATAAAAGTTTTAGCATCAGATTCAGAGTCACAGGTTAATTACAATGATTCAGCCTAATATGGCAGCTTTCTCGCCGTTGTCACCCTGACCATTTCAATGTGGCGAAACGGCCATTCCAAGCATATAGCCAGCGTTGGTTCGCTTGAAACTTTACATGTTTACACATTATAAATGCCACAACATGGCCTTTTTTACTTATTGGAGTTACTGAAGAATACGGGTCTTTATCCATAAAAATGCGTTGTTCGCCCTAATTATGCAGATAATTTACGGTTATGTGTTTTATTATAACCTGACAGATAAAATACTTTTAAAGACACAGTGCAATGGAAGGATTTTTAAGTCCTTCAAACAAAACACTTAAAATTCTAGGATTTTCAAAAACTGCGAGAACCCTTTAACCCTCATATTATAGAGACCGGAAAAAATTGCGAGTTCAATGACCTGCAAGCTAGACTCTACTGTCTTGTGTACAAATATGCCGACATAAACTGCACATTGGTTGCCTGCTCTCATACTGGAAGGCGACGATTGGACCAGCATTCTCCAGGAAGTGTCAAATACGGCGTGGGCCAATGGATTAAGTTATATAAACGCATGTGTTTTGAATTCTAGCTTGTCCTAAAATGAATCCGCGAATTCTTCAGGTCTCTACTCATACATGACGATTTTAAAATTAGTGTTATACACCAACAGTTTTAATTATTTACTTTAAATTCCAGCACCTCTCGGATAATGTAAAGAAGCAACATTTCTGTGAAGGACAAAACATAAGGAACCATCTGCACTTAATCTCGCCAGCTATGGAGGACAATGGTAGTCCTCTTTCCTATTCCTTGCTATCTCCGTAATTACTGCCGCAGAGGTTCAGCACGCCAATATTTGCTAAAAGGAGACGGCAGTGGATGCTGCTTCTTCTGTTCATTTCTCCCAACGATCGCACAGACACGGCAAGCCGCAATTTTACCAGGCGTAAGCTGGTAAAGAAAAAAAGGATGGGTTTAAAATGTATGCAATACAACAGTTCCTGATCTCAGACTTCACTGTTGCCCATTATTCATCTTTTTTCAGCTANCATAAGGAACCATCTGCACTTAATCTCGCCAGCTATGGAGGACAATGGTAGTCCTCTTTCCTATTCCTTGCTATCGCCGTAATTACTGCCGCAGAGGTTCAGCACGCCAATATTTGCTAAAAGGAGACGGCAGTGGATGCTGCTTCTTCTGTTCATTTCTCCCAACGATCGCACAGACACGGCAAGCCTCAATTTTACCAGGCGTAAGCTGGTAAAGAAAAAAAGGATCGGTTTAAAATGTATGCAATACAACAGTTCCTGATCTCAGACTTCACTGTTGCCCATTAATAATCTTTTTTCAGCTAACGGCCGCTCCTGTGTCTATAGCCTATCCGCAGTTTTGAATCAAACCTTTGAAAATACACCCCACGTAAAACGTGTTTGGTTACTTCCTAAATATGTCATTACCACAAGCGTTTTTAGTGTCAACATAAAATTACCTTATTTTTGGTTAAATTATACTTTTACTTATATGTTATCTATAAATTACCATATTCAATTAATAACTTATATATATAACGACCAAGAGAAAATATTTGTGTTGGTAATACCTAGTAACAAATAGTACTTAAGAAAAATATTATTACTATTACACTGTGTGCGCACGAATGCGGTGCGTTGGCCCCTCTGGTGTAATTATCTAAGCTTAGTGTGCACGAGGCGGAGGAATATGCTGGGAGTAGACCTTTAGCAGTGCTTCAGGAAAGTNGCTTAGTGTGCACGAGGCGGAGGAATATGCTGGGAGTAGACCTTTAGCAGTGCTTCAGGAAAGTTGGAAGTAACCGTGAACGGAATTCAGGCACACGAGTGATACAGTATTTCAATATTTACTCAGCTTATACATGCATATGACTATACAAACCTCAGCACATCTTCATCGTTTCCTGTACATCGTTAATTAAGTTTTCGGTTCCATCTCTCTCTTTTCAAGCAGTCCTGGAATCAAACGCTGAGGAATGTAAGGAAGAGAGCAGGATAATAAGATTATGTGATTGAAATTATAGCCTATGCTCATAAGCGAAAGCGGTTATCTTCAATAAAAAAAATCTGGCAGCGTCAAGTGCAACTGTTATTCGCAATAGCCGAATTCGCCCATTGCCCGAAATTTCACCCACAACACGACATGGGTAATAACAAACTTCCCCCAACGCGTTCTGTGCTATTCCTTCTGCCACTGAGCATTTGAAAATACCCACTACGCGTTGTGGCAATTGCACTTTGTTTAGTAGCAGAAACAATATTGCTATTCGCTTTGTGGCCACTACAAAGTACCCACAACGATATGCGAGTCTTCTGGTTAGTGGCTGTACCCACAATGCGTCGTGCAGGCTGCCGTATTCTAAACGAAGTGACTTTTTAAACTAACGTAGGCGAACCTCACCCAACTTAACCTAACCTAACCTCAATAGGTCCATTCCAGACTCCACACATTCAGACTTGTCCTAACAGGTACCCACAATGGCTAAATACAACCACACTTTGTAAAGAACTGTGAAACAACTAAAATAAATAACAATACATGAAAGTATATGTGTCCTATTATTTTGGCTATAACCATCTTTATATTTTATTCACATTTAATCACACATTCTTTTTTTTTTACATTGGTACGTAAAGAGCCTATAATGAAGCCATTTTGGTGGCATGTGCGGCTTAAGTTCACATTATCATCGCGTGTTTCACCTCCGTATTCTTAAGTACCCTGTGGCACAGCGTTCATTATTAGTTGGTTCTTTGCCAATATAATGACGAGCTGAAAGTATCCCAATCGAATGATCTTTCCTACATACAATAATAGACATTCAATCCGGTTCACTCGTAATTTACACTGAGTGCTGCTGCAGTAATATTTCGTTGCACAGCATATATTCCTATGAACACTGCTGCTGAAGTAATGTTTCTTCGCTTATGCCTACGAACAATGCAGATGTAACGTTATAGCAAACTCCATGAAACTCAGCNGCTGAAGTAATGTTTCTTCGCTTATGCCTACGAACAATGCAGATGTAACGTTATAGCAAACTCCATGAAACTCAGCTTAATTTAGGCAACGAAATATTACATCGGCAACGCTCAAGAAGTGTTGAATGCGTATGCACAATTAGGAACAAGCACATATATAACGGAAATTCCAAACAGTACGCTGTACTAACCAAGTTTCAACAGATAACTGCAAGATACAAGTTGAAGTTTGTTCTAACATTATCCAGCGGTTCGTATTTATCTCCACACTTTGTTAAGAAATTTGTCGAAAGGAAAATAGATAATAATACATCATATGTATGCTGTTAATGGGTTACTATTTTCAATATTATTGAAACGTCATCGTCGTCGCCGACGCAACTCACTTCCTCCTCCACCACCACAATCATCATCATCACCATAATAATAATATTTCGTTGTTTTCAGCAAGTGGCTGGGTCAGCTTGGTAAACGCCTCGATATTCCCCTCTCTCTTCATCGCTGTCCCAGTTTCCCAGTCTTCGCTTCTTCAATCCCACAACCCACTTGTTCCTCCCATCTATCATTTGCTCTTCCTTGCGGCCTTTTACCCTCTTACCTCGGTTCCAGCATCATTCTTGTTAACCTCTCGCTTCTCATCCTCTGCGTGCTCACACCCTCTCATCCTTGCCTCCTCTATGATCTCCGCCAACCCCTGTATCTGTGCTTTCTCTCGTGCCACTTCGTTTCCAATTCTTTTTCTTCTCGTTACCGCCTCCTTGCAAATTTCATTCGAATTGCTTCTATCTTTCTTTCCACTTTCTTGTTCGCTATCCATGGCTCCACATGTCACAATAGGTGTAAAAAAAAATGCCTTCCCTTTCACTTGCGATTCACGGTTCTGTTTCAGCATCTAGATCGTGTGAAATTTCTCGGGCGGGGATCCTCTGGCGGTTTGCTTCTTTTTCCATCGCAATTATGTACCTGGCACCTGCACATTTGTTATACTGGCCCCGACCTGATACAGAACCAGCGCCCGAGGCGGCAAATGCGAGAGTCATATTTTTAAAAATATGTTTATAAAGGACGAGAGCGAGAGAGCGAGAGAGAGAGAGAGTGAGTAAAGCACACAGGGAGAGTAGCTGTAAATTGCCTCCTCGGGCTATCGGCCTTGTAGACGTGTGCGGAGTCAAGCGGTCTGGCCGAGATGAAGGACGTGCATATGTGTATATCTGTCTCTCTCTCGGCAGGGGGGTTTCTGTCTGAATGAGTTACTGCGGCCAGGCTGCCCGAGATAGGAGAGCAGCAATTTACTTTTGAAAAATCCCCGCGGCCCTTTGTGCTCATCAGGTAGGCCGATTAAACACATACCCCGCTGCTCACGACTACATGCCAAACACATGTATGGTTTAAAATAAACGTCCACAAAATTTTTTTTTTAAATTTTAGTTTAAAAATTTACTGACTATTCTTTGTAAAACTACGAATACTCTTTCCTTAATAACGAACATTTCACAAATTTAACGGAATTTGTAGTGCAATTGCACCGAATTTGCTATTTCTTTAAAATAAAAAACGATTTTTTTTCTTCTGTTTTCTGTTAACTTGATTTTCAACGACGTCTACAAAAAGATAAAAGAAAAACAATTACTTGTTTTGTTATAGGACAAGCTGGAAGAGCTAAATTACACTAATCCAAGGCGCATATTTTCAGTTATTTTGAGAGAGTTTGAANTCTCTCTCTCTCGGCAGGGGGGTTTCTGTCTGAATGAGTTACTGCGGCCAGGCTGCCCGAGATAGGAGAGCAGCAATTTACTTTTGAAAAATCCCCGCGGCCCTTTGTGCTCATCAGGTAGGCCGATTAAACACATACCCCGCGGCTCACGACTACATGCCAAACACATGTATGGTTTAAAATAAACGTCCACAAATTTTTTCTTCTGTTTTCCGTTAACTTGATTTTCAACGACGTCTACAAAAAGATAAAAGAAAAACAATTACTTGTTTTGTTATAGGACAAGCTGGAAGAGCTAAATTACACTAATCCAAGGCGCATATTTTCAGTTATTTTGAGAGAGTTTGCAATATTGATGTTGCTGTTTGTTATATGTGCTGGTTTGTGCTAACTTGTAATATATTACGGTAAATGTAAACTTGGTACCAACTTCAAAATTACCACTGGAACTATCGCCTGCGGGTTGACGCTGCTGAAGAACGTCCCACGTAGGCCTAACCTCGGGTTTCTTCGTCTCCGGAAACCGAAGCTACACGAAGTATGTAGGATTTTAGTGTTCATTAAGTACGAAGATAAAATCCGTTTTTCTTCAGTACGAACTGCATTACCATCACCAAATGTACATTTCAGTAAAAATTTTGGCGAGTTTTTTTAAAAAGTTTGAATGTGTATAACGTTCACGGCGAAACTTATAAATAATAATGCAAAAACCAAAATTAGTGGCGAATGAAACAAAATGTTTATACACATTCAAGAAAGAATTGGGTTATTAGTAACATATTTGTGTTCCTTACAAGATACGGTGTAACTTGATGAGCGGAAGCACGCTAGTTATAGGGTCAACGGCGACGTTAACTTACACGATATTAACTTACAGGTAATTTGACTCAGGCGTTAGCTCAACGTAGTTTAAGAGTAAACAATGGGGAAACACTAGAAACAAAATAGGGGGATCANCAAAATTAGTGGCGAATGAAACAAAATGTTTATACACATTCAAGAAAGAATTGGGTTATTAGTAACATATTTGTGTTCCTTACAAGATACGGTGTAACTTGATGAGCGGAAGCACGCTAGTTATAGGGTCAACGGCGACGTTAACCTACACGATATTAACTTACAGGTAATTTGACTCAGGCGTTAGCTCAACGCAGTTTAAGAGTAAACAATGGGGAAACACTAGAAACAAAGTTAACCACTAAGATGTTATGAACACTTTATATCTGAATCAGTTATATTTTAACTGTTTAAAAGTTAATAGCACCTGAATTATTCAACAGTCATTTCAGTCAATTTAACTGATGAATCAGTGGAAAAAGTGCCAGTTTTCCTTCAGCAACTGATTCAGTGACATTTTCCGCTGATTTTAGTGTTTTTCATTCCGCTTTTCAATAATTTGTTTTTTGACTGATAGATCAGTTTAAACAGGGTGTATAGAATGAAAATACTCATAAATTAATAAAAACCATAAAGTCAATTTTTAAAAAAGTCTATTTCCATTTTATAATAAAATTTTACGAAGTAACATGAATATTCAGCCTTCAATTTTGTTTTTACGCCATCCATTACGTCTTCGCGTAAACCTCATAGTGCTCGGTTTCAAGGTTTTAACTTCATTTAATGTGGTGAATTGAGTGCATTCACGCGTGCTAATAAAAATTATATTATTACTAATTGAACTAAAAACTAAGGTAATGGTATACAATTTAAAGCTACATATTTTCGATAAAAAATACATTTAACAGATACATTTCCCCCACTTAAGCCTATGACGGCTTGGTAGCTTGACTGGTAAGGTAAAAGTATGCAAACGCGAGTGTAGTGGAGGGGGAAGGGGGTGCTGTGTATTCAAATACTGGGACCCGCATGTTTTTTTCCTTCACTTTTTAAAGAATTACACGATGTGAACAGTAACTGGGAATGTTTATTTGTCGTAAAATATGGCTAAATTAAATAAAACAATATTTAATTCACAGCAAGCAGTTCGCTCTCACCTATTCAATCAGTCAAGTTGTTTTGCTGGAACAACCAATACAACCAGTTCTAAGTGGAGCCATTTTAACAACTGACTCGAGCAGTTGCACTTGACAGCGAATAAGTGGTTTTCCCCTGATTATAATTTAGAGTTCAGTGTTGAGTTCCACGTCGTACGATTACGTGCTAAAAGCGACGGGATGTTGTTACAGTGGTCTCCGAACCACCAGACTTACTACTGTGTTCAAATTCTGAGTGATGATGTGAGACTCGAGATTTCGTCGCTTTGATTTCCTCCACAAATTTATGTCGGCCCTACAAGGATTTCATCTTGACCAAACGCACGTTTTTTAAGCACGTCTATAAAAGAATACAATGTATAAAAGATTCAAATTAAAATTTTTTACGAAAGTTCTTGTTTTCCACATGTTTATTCTAAATGGCATTTAGTAAGAAAGCCTCCGAGCCGAAATGCAGATGTGAGTAAAGCCNGAGTGATGATGTGAGACTCGAGATTTCGTCGCTTTGATTTCCTCCACAAATTTATGTCGGCCCTACAAGGATTTCACCTTGACCAAACGCACGTTTTTTTAAGCACGTCTATAAAAGAATACAATATATAAAAGATTGAAATTAAAATTTTTTACGAAAGTTCTTGTTTTTCACATGTTTATTCTAAATGGCATTTAGTAAGAAAGCCTCCGAGCCGAAATGCAGATGTGAGTAAAGCCATGAGGTGCGAAAGTCNTCCGAGCCGAAATGCAGATGTGAGTAAAGCCAGTTATCTGCTAAAACAACTTACAAACTGCTCACGAGCATACGTTTTCTCTACACGCTGAGGATATTTTATAGTTTATTGGCACGTTATCGACAACTTCATTAAAAATAACCAATAACACAAACAATTGCTATAATAATCTTTTTAAAACGTAATTATGAGGATTGAAAAGTAAAATACTTATTCGTGCAGATTTCAAAAAGTTATTTTAAAACTAAGTGTGGTTTCTGTTCAAATGTTTATTGAAGTCACAGTAGAGACATGTTGCAATTTCTTCGAAATACGAGGAGGCGCGATGGTGTAGTGGTCAGACCACTCCCCTCCAACCAAGGCGAACCGGGTTCGATTCCCGGCGGGGTCGTTTCCGGATTCTCGCATGCGGGAATCGCGACGGACAATGCCGCTGGTCGGCGGGTTTTCTTAGAGATCTCCCGTTTACCCCGCCCTTGCATTCCGGCGCTGCTCCATACTTACCTCGCTTCACCCTTCTCGGCTCTCAAGACCTCGATGTTACGAGACTTCGAAATACGACAGTTGGTTCACTTACCCTAAAAGATTAACTTCGAAGAATTTGCTTTCAAATTTTACCTCAATAGTTAAAATTAAATTGCAAACGTTACAATAATATAATTCCAAGAAACAGTCGTAATGACTTTCTAATAACATGAGCATATATTACGAGCTGTAGCTTAATGCATTCATTTTGTGATCTGTAAGAAAAACGTTATGCAACACGAGTCGTTCCTTTTTCAAGTTTCTTTCCCTCCGCCGTCATACTTTATCGTACNTTCATTTTGAGATCTGTAAGAAAAACGTTATGCAACACGAGTCGTTCCTTTTTCAAGTTTCTTTCCCTCCGCCGTCATACTTTATCGTACTGTCAATTTCGTATCGCAGCGAAAAGTTTTAAATAGTAGGAAACAATTTTAACTCTTGCACACCATTAGGGCGATTCTTAAGGACAAGACCAGATCGCTTTAATACCCTGCTCCTACCAATGTAGGTGTTAGTAAAATTTGCGAAATAATTTTTGAAGAAATATTGCGTTGTGAAGTGTCTCTGCAGACAGGTTTGTTACTCTCTTCGACTGGTTAATGCATTTGGGCGTGGCAGCATTGTATATGAGATTGTTCGAGGTGCCGTACTGCTGCCCGCGTGGGTTTTGGCGCCAGGCGCTGTTGGTACTAATGGTTACAAGATGGCGCCTGCCCGCAGATCACAGAGCACGTAAGGAAACAGAGGCGAAACCACCGCTTATACTGCGAACTGCAGCCACACACGCCTGCAAAATGGCGTCACTGGCCAGCAACACGTTGGAACGCGGTTCGCCAATCAGCGCCCGGTAACCTACTCGCCAGCGGGCAGCCCAGCCAGTAGGGAACCTCTCGCAGCATGCAGTAGCCAATCAGAAATAAGACCCGTTCCCAGAACCTCGCGCAGCCAATTAATCAGAGAATGGGTACGCCCACACACTGTAAAAGAAAATTTTCCTTGATGTTACGGAAAATTGATTGTAAAAATTTATTCAGAAGTGTCCGTAAACTCTCCGTAAAATTAAGGACATACTGATTTTCAAAAACGGACTTTCCATAATTTTTTTAATTTTCTGTACTTTCAGTTTAAAAAAAAAGAAAAATAACCATTTTCGTTAAGTGGGTGTTTCCCTTTATATAACAAAAATAGCCTAAATGTATTTAAAAAAAAGTTGAAATATTTTATATCAGAGCTAGAACCAGAGTAAAAAATTAGAGCTCGTCACCAAACACCCACCCGCCCACAACCTTTATGTGAAATGTCGAGGTATAACTTTGGTATTTATAGTTAAGTCACGTAAGAGAATTTTTCAATTTGTATAAAATTAGTGTATTTTTGTGTTGCCATATGTTAAAGGCACCTGATGCTACTTTGTGATGTTTGAAAGTATAGATCTTACTGGCGTGGATAACCTAACTGGCGCAGATCTCTGGTCACAGTGGCGATCACGCAGATTCGGCATTGTTCGTCCCACAAACCCGAAGTAAGGAGACCTTCCGTATTTCATATTTCCGGAACTCACCTCCATTTTTCGTCATTACAGAATGTGTACTCCACAGTTCCGTAACAGTTTCCGCAAATAAAAGGTCATTTTTAAAAGTGCATCATAGAAACCGCCATGCCATTTCGTCCCTTTGTACTTGATATACCTACTCTCTGGCTCGATTGTGGACACGGCCTTGGCGGTAGACATATAAAACCTTTTGCATTTAAAGGACGCAGACACAATCAAATATGTACTGTAATCATGCATCAATAAGGAATGTATAAATAGCAAAGCATAAATTAAGGAACTATACCAGGGTATAGAAAACCAGTAGCGAAAATTCACTACCGCTGCAGTCGGACAGGGATTTAACTCATGACCTCCCGAATTTGGATCGTGTATGAACCCACTCGACCACCAACATAAAATATGGGAAGAAACGACTTGGCAGCACTACCAGGACCATTGTAGTTTACTTTCCAATCTGGGGGCAAAGGAAAGCAATGTTATGTCTGCTCGTGTATTTTACGAACAACCATTATTGTTCCCTTCATATGAGTAATATATTCGGGTGAAATACAAGCATAAATAACAACAAAAATTTTAAGGATTTAAGCATAAAATTTCGTTTCTCGTTTTGTGTATAGTAAACAAACCATACAGTAAAAAAATTTTGTAAACCGAACTGAGAATTTCTTGTAATAATAAAAATACTAGTACTTGCAAAAAAAAATATTTGTAAACCTGTCGCATTTGTACTTGTGCAAAAATAGGACTTGTAGAACTACGTAAACATTCTTGCAGTAATACTGACACTTTGTAAACCGCTGAAAACCTATTCTTACAAGCCCGAACGGTTTGTACTAACAGCAGATGAGTCATCAGTTCCGAGAATTACTCAGCGCGGAGAGCTGTCTCGACAGAGCAATGGAAATGTTGACATGTGTTGGAATAGTCCAGAAGGTTATTTTATACATGTTATAGATATTTTTAGGTTTACTTTGTTAAAAAATATACTGTGTATGGAATATTCGTAATCCAAATATTTAGATTCGACGTATTAAATTGAATGTTATTTTAAAAAATGTTGTGTGAAATGCATATGTTTATTATACATAAAAAAATGGCCCATATCAATGAAACATTTGACAGCGTTTCAGACACAGCTGGAAAGACGAGGAGGGGAGGGGAAGGGATGCAATGTAAACAATTTGTATAACTGAAACTGAGATATTCGTGTATAATTACAAAATGTTGTTGATTCGCACAAGTATATTTTGTTAATATACAGAGTTTGTTCAGTTGCAAGAACAGCGATTGTGGGAACAAAGAAAGGAATTTGTGTTGTTACAAAGACGCAGTAAACAGCCGCGCGTCACTCATCACTTCTGAGAATTCCGTACATCCGAGAATAGCCTACCTGGCTCGAGGGTTGCAAGTTTAAACAGGTTTGAAAAGAATGTGTTCTCCCAAGTTACGGCTTTGCAACATTCATTCTGTAACAGTAGAGGCCAGGTTTTGTAAATGTATGTCATTTTAGCTGCGATAATACCAATATGTACTTTCATTTTAAATAGTTTAAGAAATGTTCAGAATTATTTATAAATTCATATTTTGTATTCGATAATGTCTCTCTAGACAGCTAAATATAAAAAGTGTGTTGCAAAATACGAGTATATTCTCATGTTTTCGCATGACTTCCTTTGAATAAAATATGTTAAGTGTAAAAAATAAGCAACAGAATGCAGGGATAAAGAAAATAAAACCTCTCCGAAAAATGCAACCGCTATCGGCAGCAGTCATTTTCTCCTGTATGTACAAACTACAGAGTTACCTCTTTGTTCTTTTGCGTGGGATCAACACGCTCCTTGTAATTAAGTGTCGAACTAATTACAGTTCGGCTGCGAGCTCGGTAACAACTTGCTGTTCTCGTTTGAAGGCAAAATACAGCATATTACCACGAGATTAAAATACTTAATGTATGTATCGATGCTATTCCCCACCTGTGGCACACAGAGTGGTTCATAGTGTCGGAGTTAATTCCTCCAGGCACAGACTAAAAGGTGCCTTGAATGTTGAGGGTATATCAATAAGGTAGTCTTTTGGCGTTTCACTTTACTGGATAGATATATTGTATCGAGTAAAATAAAACATACAGAAACACTTCCGAGGTGTGGTACTCTATTTTGGCTAACTCGGATTAACTGTGGGCGATGTCGTTGTCGTGGTGGAGGGGGGGGTCCTTCTCTGGACGGCGACTTGATACTTAACTCTGCTGGTGTGGTATGTTGTCGGCTGTAGATGAGATCCAGCGATGTGGGCGGCCTTGGAAAAGGCCAGCGTTTGGTGACGTCTCCCCTGGACTGCTGTTCTGGGTTCGTTCTCACATCCTCTCGCGATTTCTTGACGTAACTCTTCTCTCGGCTCGGTGATAATGAACTGTCCTACTGACGTACTCATGTACTGATGTACTGTTGTGGCCGGGGCTCCGATCTCCCCCGGCCGCACTCGGCATGGCTGATCTCTCTGTGTGCGGTACTGACGAACTGCCTGATGGTCTACTGATGAACTGTTCTCTCTGTGCGGTAATCTTCTGACTGTGCCCCACCCTCCCCGCAAAGAGGCTTATATCCTTTCTAGCCTCCCTCCCTAACTTCCTGCATGTGTCCCCTTGTTGGAACGAGGGAGGAGGTGAGAGGAAGTAGAACCATGCACTTCAAAAACGTGCCATGGTTCGTGAAGGTTCGGGGGGGG
>NQII01004183.1:0-50075 GCA_002778355.1 Clitarchus hookeri
CACTCCTTAATTTTTTTTATTGTTCTTATAAAATATGATTGATTTTTTTACATGTTCGCTTACCTGTTTTGATATTACTGCTTACTTTTAAAACAAATTGAGATTATTATTTCCTGAAGTTAAATTTAATAATGCTAGCAACAATTTTTTACATATTTAAGTGTTTTTAATAACGTAATTTTTCTGTTTTCCAATTTTTTTTTAGTCTTAGAGTGCAACGAAAATATAGTCTGGTCATTGCATTTGAATTGTTTTCTATTCAGACTGGTTTTAGATAAGCCCCAATTACAAGGTTTTGTTTAATTAACCTTTACGTCAATTGTACCTCTTATTGAAGTTATTCATGACTTTAAATAGGTAATGCACCTATCAAATATATCTTAGATTAACAAGTGTTGATACCTCATTTATTTGAAGTACAGGAACTTTTCTTTTTGAAAGAGGGCCTTATTGCCCCCCTACACCCTCTAAATGAATTTATTTCCTATTTATTTGGTCAATTTTAGAAGTTAAACTTGCAAATAAGTTTCTCTGCAGGTCGTGAATATTCTGCGGTGGCTTCCAATCTAAATTAATCACGATGAAAAAATTAAAATTATAATAACACATTAACATGTCAACCTCGGTATTCGAACCCGAAACATGTCACCTAAAGCGAAAGATTTTGTGACTTAGGCTGCGGTGTTAAAAATTTAGATAGCTGAAGTTTACTTTATAAATAATAGATTTAAACAATCCCAGTGTTAGTATAGTAGGAAAAGTCTCTATGGGAGGTCGTTATTTAAATGACGAACGGCCTCGTTTCTTGGAATCCGAAANGTTAGTATAGTAGGAAAAGTCTCTATGGGAGGTCGTTATTTAAATGACGAACGGCCTCGTTTCTTGGAATCCGAAATTCTTAACGTGTCGTCGATTTTAGGGGTGGGCGTTAAAATTTTGTTCCCACGAGGCGTAAACAGGATGACAGAATATTGCCGCTTCGTGCCTCGGGCGTGTCTTATATAAAATAAAATAGTGTGCATGTTTTCCTGGTTCTCCCTCGGGACCATCCTCCCGTAAAACCCAGAGCGTGATTGATTTGCCTCAGAACGACCCTCCACCACCCCTTAGTTCACCCCCAGGCACACCCCCTCCCCTTTCTAACCCCAATAACTGGCATACGCGCAGAGTCAATCTCGTTTCTCACCCCCCGTGCGAAACCCCTGCAGTCTGGCGAGAATCGAGTTGGGAAATGAAAACCCATCACCTGGTAAGGTGGCGAGGGGGTTGAGGGGAACGGTGCTAGAGAGGGGTGGGGGGCAGGAAACGAAGCGACGTCGGGGCGGTACCCATTTACCGCAGGAATATTGGTACCGGTAATCGATTACGTCTTGCCCTGAGGGGTTGCTTCGGGTTACGTGTCTGCGAAGCCAGTGCGGTGCTACACGGCAAAAAAATTAGTCTCTCGCCTCCAAACGGAGGGTTGTACCGCGCAAGAAACATGAAAATTATTTACTTCTGTATGCGATATCTTCCTTACCGACGGGCCACGTTGGTGTAGTGGTTAGAATAGTCGCCTCGCAATTAGTGAACCGGGTTCGATTCCTGGCGCGGTCACCTCCGGATTTACGCACGTGGGAATCGTTCCGAACGGTGCCGCTGTTCGGCGGGTTTACTCGGGGGTCTTCCGTTTCCCCTGCCATCGCATTCCGGTGCTGCTCCATGCTCACCTTGCTTCACCCTCTTTGGCTCTCAAGACGTCGATGAAAATAGCCACCCAAATCTCTTCACTTAACTTCACGTACTTACTGAGTTACGGTTATTTCGCGGATTGAATAGCGAGCTGCCTTAAATACACAGTCTTCTTTGCAATCGAGACTGCATTACACAGTGTTCTACTTATAGGCCTGTGTGTANGAGCTGCCTTAAATACACAGTCTTCTTTGCAATCGAGACTGCATTACACAGTGTTCTACTTATAGGCCTGTGTGTGTATACATGGATAGAAATGAATATTTTTATCAATAGACGGAGAGAAAAAGCGAGATGCTTTAAGAAACGTCAGGAGAGCATATATTTTACTTATATTAAGAAACTAAAGTAATAGCTGTTGAAGTTGTTCTACTGAACAGCCTTAACACAAAGTTTAAGTAGCTGTGTCAAGGGAATCTTCTTCTCTTCAATAGGAACAAAGTGCTTTTTTTTAAACAATTTTTTTAACAGTCTGAAATTATCATAGATGAAAGCGTACCAAATGTACGTCTTATATTAAGAAAAGTAATAATTTTAAAAGTCCAAATAATTTAAAATGTTTAAGAAATTCATTTGTTAGGTTTAGAAAGTCATTTTTTCATACTAAAAACTTCTGTGTATATTTAAAATAAAAAATATTAATGTAAGTGTCAGCTCTATAGGCATACACTACTAACCAAATAAATTTTCCCAACTTGTCTGCCTAAGTCGTAAGATTTTTTTGGATATTTTCAAACAAGACGTCATCAGTTTTTAAAACTTCAAAATTGTCTTAATTATATAGCCGTTAAAATAATTGTCTATAGTTTAAACTTGTTTCACTAGAAGTTTTTTTTACATACATAATTTCATAACTTTATTTGAATCGAAGGAACTCGGCATATAGCTAGACTATAACTTTGTGTGCTTTGTAGAGCAATAACTAGTTTTTTCATCGAAGAAGCTCATCGTGATAGTAGGATCGTATGCACGTGGACAATATTTGTTTTGGCCCTTCAAATAATAACCCTTTTATCCTATTTTTGTATCTGTTTATTTTTAAATAATGATTTA
This sequence comes from Clitarchus hookeri, assembly GCA_002778355.1. Taxonomy (NCBI): domain Eukaryota; kingdom Metazoa; phylum Arthropoda; class Insecta; order Phasmatodea; family Phasmatidae; genus Clitarchus; species Clitarchus hookeri. Next base: position 2,785 of record NQII01004183.1, read on the forward strand.
ATACCCTTGTGGAATTCTCCTAGCGAAATGTACTTAAGATCTTCACCTGCCAATAACAAATAAACTTGGCATATTTTTGTGCATATGTATTCTAGTATTTTATTATGCCACACAAAGAAAGTTCCTCGAGGGCGTATGTCGAAAATAATTTCTCTGTCAGTTAAGAACCTTTACTACAATAATCGTTCAAATATTACAGTTTCTTCTTTTGTATACGTCAACATCGTGACGGGTTTCGAACACAATTATGCACATTCTAAAGATCTATGTAACTTTCTAAATATTTATATGGCGAACATGTACCATTTTTTTAGCCGTTGATGACAAATTAAAAAAAAAACCTGTAAACCGAAAACAATTAAATATAATTTACTCTCAAATTATACATGCATAATAAATGATTTATCACTTTTTTCCAATATTTATTATACGTTTGGTATTCTGTGACAGAGGCCTACAGATCTATCTGCAATTTTGTATGTCTGCTATTATTTTCTTCTAATTCGTCACTTTTATTACAAAACAAACTGCGAAAAGTTAATAATTTTTTGATTGGGTACTTAATTTTTTACCGTGTAGTGTGGTACCTTGGAAGTTTTGGTATCACGAGAATGAAGGGGGTAGGAGAGAAGAATGGTGAGCGAAACTGACAGGCTTGGGCGACGACCAAGGAATGTTCGTCCTCGTGAGTGCATGCCCATCGATCGCCTCCTTTCATTATGCAGGGATATTAAACCGAGGTTTCGGTGGCGAAATTCCAGCAATAAGGCATGCCACTCCGCTCTCCTTATTCGCGTCACATAAAAAAAGAAGACAACGAACTAGAGATTCAGTGCTCTTTCCCGTTGCAGGCGGCCAAAATTTTTAAACCGTGCTAATCACTATCTTTAATTGGCCTCCATATCATTTTCGCGTTTCTTAACCAATAATAGTGAAATTTAAATATGTGTGCATACACAAATACAGATTTTATGTGCTTTATTTTATGAATACGATTATATTAAATAAATATTTCTTATACAGAAATATGCATCTTTAATTGCGCATACAATTTTCACCCTCGTAATATTTTTTATATATGTGTATCAAATAATTTTTTTTCTAAATACTCGGAATAAAATTGTTTCTTTTTTCGATGAACATCAACGTAGTGGCTTGGTATTATGAGGCTCACGTGTTAGTGCAAAATTCCAACAATTACGTATAACTAAACACAGCTTGTTTCTAAGAAACGTAAATAAAAATAAATCTACAAAACTTACTATTACAAAAATTGTTCCAAGGAATCTGCACTCGGTTGCTAATGGTTATACAGGTAGTTCTATACTAGAAGTAGAAATTCAAACCACGCCATCTATGGGCTAATATAAACAAGAAATCCTTGTAGCAAAATGTTCGGAAAAATTCATATAGTATTTTAACATTCAAATGGATATTAGCAAAACAGCGCCGGTAGTCCACAACTTAAAGTATCTGCTTGCAGAACTGGTTGCATATCACAAAGGCGAACGGAACAGGAACGCCATGCGAATAGCGCCTGTTTATAGGACACCATAAGCGCACGGAACGTGGGCGCCGCTAGTGTTTGCTTGTTAGTACATGCGTGTCAAGCTACACGAACAATGGGAAATTAGCAATTCGGTAGTAAAGGCTTGCAGAATTGATTGCATTTTTGACGTGAATACGTCTTTAAAGTTGCAACCAGAGTGGGCAATCCAGAAAATCTAATGATAACAAAATTGGGGGATACAGATTGGCATTGCAGCTCCGAATCTATAGTATACATCTAAAATTTAATTACTCCACTCGATTAACAAAGAATGAAAGAATTTTTTACGTCGAGTGAGGACCGCGAAGCGTCGTGCGCGGTCGGGGTGGGGGCACCGCCATTTTGAGTTCGTTTCGCCGCTTCTCATAATTAACCGCGGGGTATAACTTTTGACGCGGAGTATCTACGACGCTAGTTTAGGTCTTAATCAACAGTTCTCATCGAGATCAATCGATTGAGTGTATAAAACATTTGTGTGGCGTGATTATAGTGAAATTGTATGAGTTTAAAATAAAAAAATTGGATAAATTAACACTATGCCGGCCTATACTCGTCAAAAAGCCAAGTCGAAATATGAATACGTATATGGTTGGAAAGAGCATCTCAAGAGCAATCCAGTGATACCCTTAGAACTTCATATGTTCGAGTGAAGCGGTGCCGGGAACGTAAAAACGTAGACGTATTGACACAAAACAAACGGCCGTGTCCCCGACACAGCCACACTACGTGTTTTTTTTTTTTTCCTTCCTATAACACACAAACAGCAGTCTTAGCAATTTTCATTGTCGCCTTTCTACGGGTGGTAGCCGCATGACGCGTAGGTTCCGTGCGCCTTCGAGATATGCAACTGGCTGTGCTTGCAGGTACGTGAAGTTGCGAACTGCCGGCGCTATTTTGGTTAACTACAACTTTATAATACTAAATGAAATTTCCGAACATTTTGCTACAAGGATTTCTTGTTGATATAAGTCTATAAATGCCGAGGTTTTAATTTCGATACGTAGTTTAAAAACACATTTTATACTCGACACGATTCGTTCTCCGGATATTCATCACTTTAGTCGTACTTCTAACATTCAGCATGATTCAGGTATTTTTCCTGGCTTTTTAACGCCGAAACCCTCATTGGCGTTTTCAGTGTGCAAGGAAACGTAACGCAATGAACCAGTGTCATTAGAAAAGAGAAAATGTCTCTCCATTGTTAAGTGTTTCATTTTTTAAAATTCAAATATAATTTTTTATTGAATTCTGTAGAATAACTTGATATTCATTTATGGGTTACGTATACAATATCTAACAAAATATTCTTGACTAGCACACGCTATAATTTCCTGACGAAATGTCAGGCACCAGCATGGTGCAGGTGAACACTAAACAGACACTGATGATGCTATATGTATGTTTAGAATCTGAGATTTTCGGAATTCGAAGTTCTTTTATATGTATGTTATGATATTACATACCGTTGTGATTTAGTTAATATATTTGTTATGTTCGTGTTTTTCTATGAATTTGTAACGTTTTGCTTTTTGAATTTTGGGATTCGGTCCAATGGTTTAATAGTTATGCATATTTGAAGTTGCGCGTTGGGAGATATAACCTCAACCTAACATGGTTGCGCTCTGGCGTCCTAGTATTACTTACGCCAGCCACCAGCTTATGGCACACAGGTTAATCTTGTGCGATTGTGAAGTTTAATAATTTTATCGATACCTGATATATTATCTAATTGACATCCTTCTTACATTAGTTTCTTAAATATGAAAATGTTGTTTTATTGTATGTAATTAGCGCTCTTTTTGAAACTGCTTTAACCGATAATAGCTCAGCCATACATGTAAAAATATACAATAAATATTGTATGTTAATTTCTTCTTTCTAGTTAAAGGAACATTTTTGGCATCCCAATGTAGGGAAATCTGTTTTTTTTCTGCGTCTTAAACGTATTTATCAACCAACAAATTAGACCTATTAATTTGAAAATTCCGTAATTATTTTAATACACAACACTTGCGAAATCTATATTAATATACAGCTTATTAATAAGATCATATTCACGTTCTCGCTTGTGCGTTGGTTCATCTTATTGATCTTTGCAGTTGCAATTATTTATTGTGTGTAATCAAAGTACAGCAACGGCTTAGCAACATTCTCATAAGAAGACTCGTGAGAACTGCTTGATGTTCTAGTTTTGCCACGTTTATAGAGAAAGCAAATTATGGTTTCCAGATATCTTGTTCATTAACAATTATGGAAGGATTTGCGTCAAAGACGCCATTCGAATATTTCACCTCTCAACTATTGCTGCGGCAAAGTTAGTGTTGAATGGCTCATAAACGGAATTACAACTGCTGGCGTAACATTTTACTATTTGCTCTTTTGTCTGGGGTTCACGTAATAATTTTTATCTTATTGGTTTTATATGGGCCATTGAGAAACTAGGATGTTCAGTTTGCTCTTGTATTCACTTGATTAAGTTATGTGCCTTAAAATTTAGAAATTATTGTTACATTTATGGTTTCATAGCTTTGTTGTTTTTTTCATAAACAGAATGAATCCCTTTACTGGAGGACGTTCACGTCGACGTTAAAACAAACTTGCATTTATTATTTTCCCATTTATTCTCAAACACACTGGGAAATAATTCGCAAATTTACCCCACCTGTGTAACGTATAGTGAGGCAGCGTGAATGATAAGTGTAATTCCTACATATCCGTGGTGTCTTGACTGCATTTACTATGGAAAATGCTTATGGTTGTGATGCTGAAAATTCCTATTTTTACATTGAAACATGTAGTGTACTAACGTGACCACTGTGTGTCATAAACCGTACATCCATCCATGTTAGTAAAGTTCATTTCCGCCTTAATTCAAAAAAAATAGGATGGTTTGACACTGGCTAAATTCAGTTTCTTGAAAAATAAGTCATTCGAGAGGAGTGGAGTGGAGAGATTTAGGTCGCTCTTAATATGGTGATCTTAAGAGCCGATAAGGGTGAAGCGAGGTGAGTATGGAGCAGTGCCGGAATAAAGGGGCGGGAAAACGGAAGATCCCGAGAAAAAACGCGACCAGCGGCATCGACCAGCACGATTTTCACATGCGAAAATCCGGAGGGACGCAGCCGGGGATTGAACACGGTTCGCAATGATATGAGGCAAGCAACCTAACCGCTCAGCCACCGAGGCCCTAGAGCCTATGTGGGTGAAGCGAGGTGTGTATGGAGCGGCGCCGGAATGTTAGGGCTGGGTTTCTATCGTATGGCTCAAATTTGGTCAAATAAAGTTTAACGGATCTGCTTATACTTTGCAACGCAGTATTTTTTATCGTCTATGTAAGGCTCTGCCCATACAGATTACCAACTTCGGGCTCTATATTGATGCACACAAGTAAAGTGATGGATGGTTTCTCGACTTGGGCCACGGTGGTCCATGTCCCAAAAATTTTGTGGAAATTTTTAACTTGCAGAATAGCACAAATTGAAAGTTTGGTATTCACGTAAGAGATGTTATGCATTTGTGGATAAAAGAATAAGTGAAAATTCTTTCATAAGTGCATAGATTCATATATTTAAACAGAGGAAGATAATTACAAAGATTTCGCATATCTTTAGGGTCAAAAATTACTTTTTGTTTATTACTTTTTAAATGATATTGTAACTTTATGTAAAAATTTTCTATTTTATATCATTGCAATACGATGGGAGTATGTAAATTGCTGGGAAGTAACATACGCATGAATGATTTAGTTTCTATGAAATTATTTTATAAATTTTCACATCGCAAGAATACTTCAAAGTGTTATGCAAAGTACCATTAAATTAATACATATTTTCTTACGTTTGCTAACCTTAGCCAGAAACGTATTCACTAAACCACTTAAGTGGCATGGAACGTGCGAAGCTAACTTTTGATTGTGGACGGGTCAGATCTCCCGACTTGCGTCAGAAGACACGTCAATTCCCACTGAGTTCTTCAAAGTTTCGGTCACGAACGAATACTTGTCTCTGGGACTGAAGTTCCCCTCTAACTGTTCCAGCGCTTAATTGCTCATCCGCTTCGCCAAGAAGTCCGGGCGGCCCGTCAAAGCGACGAAATTCTCTTGAACCTCTGTCTTCGGATTAAGCATTAGCAGTGAAGCTGCGACGTTTAACTGCGAGACTGAATTCTCGACAGGCCGCATAGTGAGGGAACAAGGAACAGAAGCTGTTCTTGTGGGACTCTTAATTATTTGCAACTGATTCAATTTGGTTCTGAATAGTAGTAGTGAGCTCAATCATATCGTCTCTTAATCAGACAATTAATGTAGGTAATAAACCTTCGAATTCTTGTCTTCACTCTAGATCCGAAAAATTAAAATGGCTCCGGATTAGTTAGTAGTCAAAATATCTCCACTGAAAATCAGTGGTAGCTTACTCATTATTACGATATTTAAATTTTTCGTTTTTAGAAGTTTGCTATAGAACTTGGTCAACTTAAGAAAAGTTTCCTGTCTTCATACTATGGCGTCGTTATTGAATCCGTTTTAATGTTTACATGATTTTCCTTAGCTAACTTGAAAAAAATAACATTAAAAATTTGCTCAGTTATTTTCAGTTACAGAATGCGCTTTTATTTAAGAACCAGAAAATATCTTTATGTTACGAAATACGTTCTGTTTGGTTGCCACTGAAATAATTTGACTAAACTGAAGCGAAACTACTCGTGCTGCGGGCGATCAGCCTGAGATTATTTGAGAGTTTGAAGATTCAATCTCAACTACATTAACAAAATTGTTATCATGACTTCAATTTTTTAACATGCTGTCAATTATTAGGCCTTTACTGATTGTCGTCACTGGTTCAGCATTAAAGAATAGTTGAACCTTATTATTGGGCCTCTCTTAATCAGATGTCAGAGGACATATTTTATAACATTTTGTTGCATTTCTTTAAAGACAATTACAATGTAATTATCTTAAAGTATAGACAAGGTATTTTGTAATTAACTGCGTCACAGAGACTCAATCTTATACTCATAGTAACTGTCTCTTTTGGAGAAATAAATTTACTTATTTCTGTGAAAGACAACGTGACATAGTGGCATTCATACTGAGCTTACTTTCTACAGACAATCTCAAGAGAGAAAATACGTAAAAAAATGTAGTACTTGTATTGGGAAGGGGGGGATTATTGAATGTTTTATTATGTGTCTGTAAGTATAAATGATTTCATATTTTATCCCCCACAATCAAATACCAGCTAACGCCTCGTTTGCAGGGAGATCGTAACAGATAAAACAGGTGTACCGGACAGTCTGGGCCGGTGAAAGAATCAGTCGTGGCCTGTAGTTAGATACTCGGCGTTTACCTATAGTGATTTATGAATAAGATGGAATACCAAAATCAGTATAACGTGGCAAAAAATCTAACCCAAATTCTTCTTAATGCAAGATTTATATGTAATCACTGAGCCAAATCTCTTGCTTTTAACCTTTTAATTGAGCACGAGAGACCGTATGAAGTTAACAACTGGTTCTGAAAACATTTTTCATAATGCTCAGGAGTAATAATGTAATTCTCAACATTATGTTATAGAGAACTGTAAACGTGTTTTATAACTTTTATACGAAGCGGAATAAAACTGCAATGTTGCCTAAGATAATTCAGTTTACTAACGTATTTTTTGAAAGCAAGCACTCAGTAATACACGAAAAATATCAACTCAGCTGGCAGATTGCGAATAACAGAAAAGTGGCGACAGCATTGCCAATATACACTTGTGCACAAAGGTAAGGATAAAGATATGTCTTCAAAGAATTTCCCGAAAACAGTTATAAGCAATTACCATAACGACCATCGTTATTAAAATTATAGTGTGTATCTTAGGAGCCTTAAAAGGCAGAACACGGTCTGTTGCGAAAATACTGTATAAAACCACATAAAACAATACAAATTGTGCTGGACACGCGCCCGGCGATCTTACCACGTCACCATTTTGGATATCACACTGATACCACGAACTACTTGCAGCAACGCCATGTAGTTGAAGAAATTAGTCCATGCGGAGATATACACATGTCATTAGGGCCTCGTGTAAATACATACAATTCTTATCACACAATACGCAACATACCATGCGCTGAGACCTGCTGAGATATCTTGATTAGGTTTAAAAAGTCGTAACACGTACAGTTTATATATTTGCACTGCATGAATCGAGAAATGGCAAATTTACTGGGCTGCAGACAATATAACGTGGGCACTGGCCTACACAGCTTTCCTTTCTCGGTGCATAGGTCAGCCACTCTAGCTACACCATCACGTCAAAGATGAAGCTTCATAATTCGAGCTAGNGCCACTCTAGCTACACCATCACGTCAAAGATGAAGCTTCATAACTCGAGCTAGGCACCAGCCGTGCTAAACATAAACAATCATCACCACGTTATTCAGGTACAGGTACAAGAGGCCTACCGATCATAAAATGGCCAGGTGTGAGGATGATAAAGTCGTTTGGATCGGGTTAATGGTCTTGAATTGAGGACAGTTTCAACTCTAGTGCAACGTGTCATCAATTATTCCAGAGATAATTTGATTTATAATTACTCTCCTAAGATTGTATTTTTCAGACTTTATGGCAGCTTCCTACAATTAACACTGATGTGGACTGACAGGTGGGAGAAAATGGAAGGTAATGGAGTTAGTCAATGCAAAATTCTTTAGTACTGGGGAATGGATGAGCTGAGTGAAAGACTGCATAAGATGATTTGGAACTCCTACAAAATTGGTTCCACAATCAGAGTACACATAGGCAGGTTTTACGGCCCGATGGTCGGCACACCCTCCATTCACCCACACTGAAACTCTACTCGAATGAGTAAGACAGTGCATGGCACTTTCTCCTCTTTTGTTCTTCATGCAATTCCTGTTCTTAGTACCATAAACGGTATTCTACCGGTTTTCTCGGTAAAACCTGTCATCCTCGCTAATAAAGGATATTCCGACTTCTTTCAGTGAAGACTTTACCCGGGTTAAATTGTACCACTTGCCTCTTATAACCTTAACTATTGAGAAAGTGTGCATTTACGTACTTATTGAATTATTATGATCTCTAAAACTTCAATAATATATAACTTATTGTCTGAATTGAGATTAGAGCATTACCTAAATTATGTAGCCTCAAGAAAGATGCATTTTTAATGTTCTGCATTTACACACGTGTGCGTGCATCCACACACCCATGCATGTCTGCATGAATGTGCCACACACAGGCCCTATCTGGCGACATGTTACAGGTTGTGCGTTAAAATGTGATGAAAAGGAATCAATTATTTTGTTTTTATAATCTGCTGTATTTGCTCTGAAAAACACGTGACTACACGGATCTCAGATTGGTGAATAACCGGATATATAATAAAACTACTTTGGCCCCCTCATGGGTCCTTGGAAAGCTCATCTCGGCACTTGTATTCTTCCAGCCTTTTTCCAATTTTGGTCGCAAACACATTCCATATCTTAGGAAGAGCTGGATCTGATATTTTAGTATATTTGCCAAATCCAAGTAAATGCCCTTTCTTTCTGTGATCTCTTGCAGCCATTGCCTTATGTCTTCCGTTTTCAAGCACTCTGTGAAGATGTGCTGCATTGCGTCATCCAATCGACACACATTGCACAGCGGCGACTCCACCAACCACAGACTATGAATTTTGGCCATGAATTTTCCTTGGCCAGTGTTTATTTGTAAACTGTAATGGTTGAGAGTGATCCATTCCATTTCAAGTCTGTTTTCCACATTCGGTAACAGCTCGTATATGACCCTTTCTTTCGCAGATGTCTCCCATTCTTCTTGTCACATCTAGAGAACTTCTTCGATAGTGCCAATATTCTTGTTGTAATAAATGTAGACACACATCTTTGTGCGAGGTGAGCAGAAGTACCATCTGGAAAATCGTACATGACGGTGGTTTACATCCCTGCCACATTCATGTCCATCAGGCATTAAAAGAAGATTATTCACAGACAAGAATGCCCTTCTGCAAATGATTTCTAAATTAAAATCTGGACTTCCCGACTATAGAACTGTGGACTTATGANGGTGAGCAGAAGTACCATCTGGAAAATCGTACATGACGGTGGTTTACATCCCTGCCACATTCATGTCCATCAGGCATTAAAAGAAGATTATTCACAGACAAGAATGCCCTTCTGCAAATGATTTCTAAATTAAAATCTGGACTTCCCGACTATAGAACTGTGGACTTATGAGGCCAATTTCATATCTAATTGGGATATAAATACCCACAATGCTCACTATCATTCAGAATAAAAGCGAAATTCTTTACGCCAGCAAGACAGCTAGCACATTTGGAGCCTAAACACCTGGGGTGGACTCATACACGTCCATGTTATCGGACCTGATTTTTTTGTTGAACAATTACATAGTGAGCGGTACTTTGAATTTCTGCAACACGCACTGACTGCGTTGTTATAAGGTGCTCCACTAGCAACACGGTTCTTACTGTGGCTGCAACAAGATGGATGTCCGGCCCATTTTTCCTTGGTNGCAAAGGTTGGTTTCCTTAGTAGGCATACGACATTAAAAATGTATTTTTACGTACATCATATCTTCATCACCTTAGAGATTTTTGATATCTTCGAATCGGCGACACGTATCAAAAGTCTTTTCAGTAAAAAATGTTCCATTTTGAGAGCCCTATTCAACGATAGTAATTGTGTACAATCTTCCCTTATTTAAATTCTGTAGTTACCTTCGTTTCCTCCAGTTTACAGCATGTTCTAGACACTGTCGGGTTCACCATTCAATTCGTACTTAAGTGTTGGCCTACAAACCATTTTACTCGAAATAACTCGGACGCACTGTTTTCGAGAAAAAGGCCAGTTACTGTAAGTCTGTGACATCCCGTTAATGCATATAAATTCACATAGCTATTATTTAAGAGAAATTCTTCACAATATCTCAACTGTTATTCACACGATAAACAAAGCGTTTTAAAGATTCGTTTCATAAAATATTTTCACAACTTAGCATATATTTTTTGAGAGCTGTTGGGTTGAAAGATTAACAAAATTATGTATAGTTATACTCGACCAAATGTCAACACAATAATTTTAAGGTTATTAAAAAAATTATAAGTGTAATTTCAGATACCTGTAAAATTAATATAATTAAAGTGAAAAACGGTGAAGTTTGTTTTTTCATTAAATATTAATGAAAATATGATTTTTTTATTTAAATGATATGGGATTGTAGCACATTTATACAAATACGTTCGTTAAACATTAACCTTTGCATTAAAAAAAATTCTGCACTGTGTGAACATACCATTTTCTGACATTTTGAATTATGTGTTACTATCGAATAAGATACTTTGCAAACATAAATGCTTTTTTCGAGGTCGTTCTAAGCTTGAGAAATAACCCCGAAAGTAAAGCTTATGTACAACTCAAAATACCAATGTGTGGTTATTCCGCTACTTCAGGTACCCCTTAAAGAATAAATAATTGTGCAACACAAACCTCTCTCGGTTTTGGTTTTAGAAACAATTCTTTGTGAACTAATGTTTTACCTACTTTCCAATGAGTTCAAAGATTATTTAATAGGCAGTCTTTCCTGTTATTCATTTAAATATACAACAAAGGATTTTCAGAAAAAAAAAAAGAATCATGGTTGAAAAAAAGTTTACTTTCAATTACCAGTTGCGTATTTCATAGGTATAAGGTCAATAATTCTTGAGTTGTAAGTTTTGTGTATCTTTGGGACACTTGGTTATACTCATGCTTTCATTTGTTCCAAACAATTTGGACATGAACAGAAGTTGTAATTTTAGGAGCGTTTTAAGTGAAGAATGCAATAATATTAGGAAATTATATCTTCTACTTCGGTTGGTCACAACTCCACACAAATACTATCAATTCATTAAATGCTTGGTACGTAAGTTTTCTTCGCGGAATGTGAAACAGAAATTCATCCACGGTTTCATTTCTTATATGTTGATATAATGTACGTTTAACACGTATAATTTACTCACTCGTGCAAAGCAAAATTGCTCATACCATAGACACATTCCAATTACTCGCGTAACACAGGTAACATTAAGACCGAAAATTTTACAACTGAAGTGCTAGTAACAAAGTTTTACCTATTCCTTGGTGTTCAGTTGGTGAAAGTAGAATCTAAGGTACCGAGTTCCCGTTTATGAGTTAATTGCAATATATATATATTTTTTTTAACTCGGTATACGTTTTTTCGAGTTTCCTGGCCGAATATCGCGCCTACGATAATAATTATCCTAGCAATGNTTTTTTAACTCGGTATACGTTTTTTCGAGTTTCCTGGCCGAATATCGCGCCTACGATAATAATTATCCTAGCAATGAACGATGGGAATAACGTCACCTGTGGGGTAGTGACCACGTTCCAAGCCGTAATGTGGCAAGTAGTAGACTGGAAAATTTTTCTTAGCTGCAATAATGATTTGTTGCCGCTAATAAATCGTTTGTTAAATATGAACATCTGCATGTAAGGCTTTATACTAACAAAAGCTTTGTCTGAGCCATACGCAAATTGCAACGCTAATCTTGCATTGCCGTTGTAATAGTGCAGTAGTATTGTATGTTTTAAAGACAATGACTGTATTTTAGGGTTACGTCATTTTTTAAACGATAGAAGCAGTTTAATATTTGGGAACTTAGCGTGTTGTAAGTTTCCTTACGTACTGCAAAATGTAATAAAGGAAAGGAAGTTTTAAATATCACAATCATTTCCTTTGCCCTACAACAAAGTTTGTTTGTGTATAAAGAAAAAGTTTAATAAGAGCAAATCCAATTACTTTAAACTATTCTTTGAATTAATACAAGGATTATTTTCTATAAAAAAAAGCTTCGTAGAAAGGGGTTTCTTTTCTATACGGAGAGATTCACACGTGTTTTTTTTTTGACGTGACAACGTCTTAAATTAGGTTGGGCTGGGAGTCACTTATGAAAAAGTGTAACGCTCGGTAACGTTACGATGAGTCACCGAGGAGGGGTAATCAAGGGAGGGAAATGAGGGGAGGAAACAGGAGGGGAGCCGAGCCGGCCAAGGAGAAAGCCACCTTGCATGGAAGCAATTCCAAAGACGAACGACGCGGTGGAGCTAGCGTCGCAGTTTTACAATTAATAAATGTAATTAGACGAACCACAAGGAAATTAATAACGCGCTTGATAAATAAAGACGCTCTCGCATTACTAAAAAAATATGTTTAATGAATATTCGTTGCAGTGACAGATATTGTGTTTTTGACGTGACAACGTCTTAAATTAGGTTGCGGCTGGGAGTCACTTATGAAAAAGTGTAACGCTCGGTAACGTTACGATGAGTCACCGAACAAGAGAGAGGCCCGCCGAATGCCTTGCGTCTCTCTCCCACTCAACTATGATCGGTCTGCCGCGCGCGCAGCACTACGTTGTCACGTAAAATCTTCGCCCGTAAAACCGACTTTACAGGCAACCATTTTTTTACAGTTTATCATTTCTAGCCAAATTTAATTTATGACTGTTGGAAAATATGTAACTACAAAAAAAATTAAATACAATAAATAATATTTTGAAGACAAATAAGAATGTAGGGGAAAGTAGGCATTTAATATTATTATTCGTTCATTAGAAGGAGAGGAATGCCTTGAATATTACCAAAAACAACCGTAGAGAACATATTTAGAAAATTTTAAATTACATTTAGACATTTGCTTAATTGTCGGATGATAAACAAATGCTTGTGAAGAGAACGTGTTGGAGTGTGCAAATCAAATTAATTGTTATGAAAAAATATGTGCTACTTTTCTTGTGTGATCTCAGTACATGACCAACCNGAGTGTGCAAATCAAATTAATTGTTATGAAAAAATATGTGCTACTTTTCTTGTGTGATCTCAGTACATGACCAACCGAATACGAACTCTGCGAACGACGACGGAAACTCCCGATCACGTCCAAGAACATCCGAGTTTCTCGAATCCCTCGAGNGAATACGAACTCTGCGAACGACGACGGAAACTCCCGATCACGTCCAAGAACATCCGAGTTTCTCGAATCCCTCGAGACGCCGAACCGCACTTCTCCCATTTAAAATACATAAGGGCCAAGATCAGCCAAACTCTGCAAGAAACTTGGCTCCCCACTCTCTGCTTCCCGTCAGTTCTCTGCGAGTGTGAAGCGAACTCCGTTCTTCTGTCCCCGTGATCAATTAAAGTTGACGGTAATGAAAGTTTCACAGTTACGCCACTAAGGTGGGCGGTTTGCCAGTGATCGCTGGCAGTGTGTTTTTGATGTTGCTGAAAGATAACAGGCCAGCTCCTACTGAATTTTATTTGCATGCACTTTCCAGATACTCTACAAACGGCATTTAAAATTTAACTATTCCAATTCAAAATTTTACGTAAGCATTCAGTTCATAATTGGTTATAGTTGCATTAGATTGGCAAACAAATAAAAACTTTAACCAAATAATTTTTTGAAATATTTTNGTTCATAATTGGTTATAGTTGCATTAGATTGGCAAACAAATAAAAACTTTAACCAAATAATTTTTTGAAATATTTTAGAAAAAATTTTGTATTTAGACTTACATAAAACATTTTAAATTTTAATAATTTGATCCGTGTAAAATGTTATTTGAGGAAGTTCATAACCGATTTTACAATACAAATTACATTATTTCTGCAAGTCAAATAATTTCTTCTTTAATATTGGACAAATAGACAAAGAAATGTGTGAAAGCGCCAAATTCGGTTCCAATTTCGAACTGCATGTACACTATGTTTTACACTTTCCGTTGTAGCACGCAGTTTTAGGGGGGAGGGGTGGAGCAAGGGATAGCAACTCTTATAAGTTCACGAGTGTAAGAAATTACCCATAAAACGGATTTACCGTTATATACCTTATCAGAGCAGGGATGTAACTGATGGATTAAAAATAAACTAAGCTTGAACCTCTGGAAAATCCTAACACCAAATTTGTATCAGTTTTGGTGGTTATGCTTTGTATATGCGTTACTTTTGGGTAATGCCGGCAGTATATCATGCCGTTCAGATTACGGCCTTAGGATGAATTAAACAAACTAATTTTTTTATTCTTCCAATTACATACATGTTTTTTTTCTATACCTTCAGTGGGTAATAAATTGGTGAATTAATAAATAAACGTACAGTATAATAAAAACATTTGGATTTTTCCAAGTAAATATATTTATAAAGAAAATTAAATTACAATTAAAAGGAAATATTCCTAATGCAAAATACAATTAAATTGGTTTTATGCGATTCATGCATGATTCATATATACACAGTTAAATCAATCATGATATTTAGTAAGGATAAGTAAAACCATACTAATCGAGAGATAGAGGACAACAAAGTACAATGAATATATATATTCGTAAATAGAGACTAAATGCCATATTTCACTCTAAATATTTTTATTTAATATTCTGAAATTTATTCATATAAGAAACACATTAATGCAAATACGTGAATTCAAATGGTTATAGTTTCAAAATAGAGTACCCAAAATTTTAAAATTTCGATATATGGGTTACCAAATTTCTATGCTCCTAATTAACATTGCCAAATAATTCACATATCATGTGATTTAAGTAATATAATCAAAATAATTATAAATATAAAAAATATTTAACAATCGGTAGGCCTACTCCTGTAGTGGCATCCTGAATCTATTTTTAAATAAATATTGATATTTTTGCCAACGAATTTTAAAAGAGATTTCNGAGTACCCAAAATTTTAAAATTTCGATATATGGGTTACCAAATTTCTATGCTCCTAATTAACATTGCCAAATAATTCACATATCATGTGATGTAAGTAATATAATCAAAATAATTATAAATATCAAAAATATTTAACAATCGGTAGGCCTACTCCTGTAGTGGCATCCTGAATCTATTTTTAAATAAATATTGATATTTTNAAAATTTCGATATATGGGTTACCAAATTTCTATGCTCCTAATTAACATTGCCAAATAATTCACATATCATGTGATGTAAGTAATATAATCAAAATAATTATAAATATCANATTCAAATGGTTATAGTTTCAAAATAGAGTACCCAAAATTTTAAAATTTCGATATATGGGTTACCAAATTTCTATGCTCCTAATTAACATTGCCAAATAATTCACATATCATGTGATTTAAGTAATATAATCAAAATAATTATAAATATAAAAAATATTTAACAATCGGTAGGCCTACTCCTGTAGTGGCATCCTGAATCTATTTTTAAATAAATATTGATATTTTTGCCAACGAATTTTAAAAGAGATTTTAGATATCAGTACCGAAGTTCCCATTTTTAAATATATATGATAATAAATTAATCTGTTCTATATATTATATAGGCCACTTGACTCGTGTTTTATTTGGCAAAGTTAAATAGGAGCATAGATAATTGCGCTCCCATATTTCGAAACTTTTTAATTTTCAGTGTTATATTTTGAAAATTATAATCATTTGCGTATAAATATTTACATTTGTGTGGTCCTTATATAAATATACTTTAGACTATGGAATAAATAAATATCGCAATATATGGCTATAAGAGCACCTGCATCGGATTTTTGTTCCACAGTACGCTCGGAATTGCCTTAGGAATAAACAAAGATTACTTTTTTTTCTACTGTATTTTAAAATGCAGTGATTTTTACAAATATATCAAAAGGCGTATATGGAATTAGATTGGTAAGACGTATTGTTTTGGCATATCATGTGCAGTTGTGTTCTATTGTGTCCATAACACTGTTTAGTATTAAATTCTTCTAGGCTACTAGTTATATTGTTATTACAACTTTTCCGATTTACTAACAAAGTGAAACTTCAAGAGTATCCACGATAATGATAGTATTTTAGAAGTAGTTATAACAAGCAGAATTCGTAATATCTAAATATATTTTAAGTGTGTTTGTAACGAGAAAAACTGATTTGGGTGAATTTTATTGAAACATTAATTTTATTCATTAGCTTGAGTGATTTTAACTTGCAAATTGTAATCGTGATTAGGCGTTTCCTCCAGGCATGTGTTACAATTTAGTGTGTGGGGATGTTTTGACAAAAATAATAAATCTCGTTTGTCTTATCAGTGAGTTCGTTGTGAATAGTTGAAAATAAAGCTACTCTACACACACTCGTCCAAAGATTTTCTAGATTATGACCTCTAACTTCTCTCTGTGCGCTAGCGGAGTAATTTACCTTTTCTATACTATATTGTAAGACTTAACTATCTTCTTACTAACTTGAAAATACCAACTCACAACGCGAAATAATTTGTCCGTACAAAACGTTTATGACTTGTTTTAATAACAAGTCATAAATTAATATAAACCAAATTTTTCCCGGAAATTGCACTAGAAAAATTTTTTGCTAATAACGCTCCTCTTTCTGAATCCGTAGTAACTGTACGAAATTAATGTTTTTAATGTGCTTTTTTCCTTAATACTCCCTAATTTAAAACAGCGGGAAAAATAACTAATTTGTCTTGAGATATTTAACCACTACAGCTTGCTTTAATGTTGCAAACTCTCGTACATTTACCTTCACACAAGCGAATACTATAGGTAAAGTGATAACTTTTGGAACCCTAGTTACGATATCTTTTTAGCCATTTTTATCTTTTAACCACTTTTTGTATATGAATATTACCATGTATATAATAAACACAGTGTGTATATTTCACCGCACTCGTAAGTTAAAGTCTAAAACTAAAATCAAATTTATTTATTCGCTATTGTTCCAACTAAGAGGACTTTCAAAAGTGCTCACTGTACAGTGAATAGCGCTTACAAAACTTCTAGTTATTCAGATATTTCATTACGTTGGATGGGCTATTAATATGCACAAATATCTTCCATATCCTCGCATCGCAAAATACGCAAGCAAAGTAATACCGGTTACGTTATTATATCTATCAAGTTGTATAAATTTAGTTACACCTCTTAGCCTAAGTTTTACAATCAATTGTTCCTCAAAAGCAGATATGTCATACATTTTTATACAAAATTATTTATTTTTATCATACTGGCTTAAAGTTCCAATCATTTAGTTAAGAAGAGAATGCTGTAACTTCTGAAAACTGTTTTTGTCCAATATGATCAGTTTTATTATCTTAACGAAAAGTATTTAATATTTAATCTCTTTTTACAGCCAAAGCAGCAATTTTTTATAATTACTCAAGATTGACTGAAGATATTTGCGCCGGAAATTTCCGCAATCGTGTTTAAGAATTGTCGTGGTATTTTGGCCACATTTCCTGCGTAATAAGGGGTTTGAAATAGTTTTTAATTTTTTGCTTCTCTAGCAATTTTTCAAGTGACAATCCGATCACTGCGCACAAGAGGAAAAAACAAACCCGCTCCTTTTTGACAAAAAAAAAAAGTGACTTTATGGTTTTTAAATGAAATTAATTTAAAAAGTTCAACATTTTAGAAATATTTAATAAAATATTGATTTACAAATGTACTATGTTCAATAACATACCCCAAATAACTTAGTACCGATAGTAAACAGGCTTACAGAGCGAAGGCGGATAGCAAACATTTGGTACGTAATAGAGAAAAACTGAAGCTAGTTTCGAATTCACCATTGAAAAATGTGCTACAATATAGTTTATTATAAAAAATAATTATGGTCTTAATTTGAGAGGCTTGTGTAATTATTTAAGGTTCACGTACCATAACTATCTATGCCTTTCACTGATTTCAAACAAACTTGGTATGCTAACTGTATCTATTACAAGTATTGACAACAGTTATTCGCCTGTTTTTTCAGGTATTTTATAAAATAACCAGGAAAATTATCCACGAAAGCCACCACGAATTGCTAAATAGATTACAGCAATATTTTCCATAAGATAAATGCCTAGAAAACCCATCCTTTACACACATTATATTAGTTTTTTAATTGGCGAGAATAAGATAAGTTTACTTTCTAAAGCCGTAACTACCAAACCATAACATTAATTTCAACCAAATTTGGTAGACTGGCCACATCTCTAACGGTTGTTAAATGTATAAATTGTCTGCATTTTTTGTTGAAATCGGTAGGTAGAAATCGGCTCTCAAGCCGTCGACGTTAAGAGCCGCCCAAATTACTCACTCACCTGGTATGTTGCATTGTCCACGCCAGTCGCTAATAAATTATATTTTTGCGAAATTGCATCATTCAACTTCGCGTTGCTCACGCATAAAATGCTGTATGCTCATGGCTTACAACAACGCCAAATAAGCTGGAGATCTTTGTTTATACGCAAAACACCAAAAGAGTTTATTACTTTCAATGTACAAATTATAAACTATGTAATACGACATTTTAAAAACTTGTTATGTCAGTGAAGACAGAATACCGCTTTACGTTTTAACGGGAATATTAACATTTTTTTATTAAAATTTCCGTACTCTACTCAGCAAGTGCTATCATCATGAATACAAACACAAGAAAAATACGAACCAGCTGGTGGCAGACATAGTGTGATTTGTTGCGACAGTTAAAAATCCGATTGTTGAGCCGGCCAGTTGTAGGATTTTGGTCTTATTAGCTTAGACCGATTATAGTATGAGGAACTTAATTATAGCAAAATAATTTACATGCAATGCAATGTGAATCAGTCACATAGTTACTTCTCTTTGCATACTTATAACCAATGTAAATTTTTTTGGTTCAAATAATTTTTGTAAAGTAGAGAATTCAACATATTTCGCTTTCTTGAAAATTATTATTTCTGTAGGTTTTGTATGTTTTTATAATTATTCTGTATTAAATAATGTTACATGTTGTAGCGTGATATATTTAGTGCAATTTGCCAAATGTCTTACAAAAAATTGTTAATAAAATATTGTAATACCTTTTTTAGAATATGACAGGATCGTGTAAAATATTTCCAACACAACTTCGTGCTTTAATCCCCACCTAAATTGGACCCAGATCGTTCCTTTCGAAAAAAATAAGTAACGAAAGATATTTTAATAGCTTATTACACACGTTTAATATGACAGCTTAATAAACGTCTAGCATGTAAGCTGTTATGCACTATAATAATAAATAATTGTTAATTTTTTTCGGCAACTAAGCTACTGATGGTATGNTAATTGTTAATTTTTTTTGGCAACTAAGCTACTGATGGTATGGAAAGTCATCAATTTGTTACATTTTATGAATTCCACCGATGTAGCGAAAATTTTCGTATTTAATTAACATTTGATAGAAAACGTAGTTAAACGTGACAGGGAGGTAAAGAACTTCGGTCTCTTCCAGAACTTATACATATTCATATTTTTATTAGTTTATTTAGTAATTGAGTGACCATTCCGTTCCTGATTACTTCCACTGGTATAACAATGGCAAAGTTTCAAACCCTAGTAAAATAAGTTTAGGAAAAAGGAAATGAAACATCATGAAATAACTGGTTTGGTTTAACGTGGATATATAAATATTTCCTACCTAAATAATGGCAAATCGATTTAATTTCATTTTATGCTCGTGTTTCATCATATTGTCTTCACCGTCCGTAACAACAGACAATCAAAACCAAAATTGAATTCTGAGATAATAAAAGTTTCCTTCGGCCATGAATTATTGCACAACAAAGTCATATCATAACGTTTCGTCATTAATATTCAACGCAGAATTTCCGAAGTTCGCTCTGTACTCTCATCTCCCCTCCCCTCCTCCCCCTCACTTCGCCAACCAATCATAATAATCCTGGTTAAGATGCCTGGACTGAATTCGAAACGAAGCAATTTGGGAGCTCTTCGGATATTTTGGACTTTACAACTTTCCGTGACTGATTGCAAGACCGGAATCTCAGTATAATGTTATTATATACGTATGCCGGATTAATAAAACAGCGGCACTACGAGTTGAGATAATTATTTAGTGACGTCCAGAATAATGTTATCGGTTTCTTTTCCTTAACCTGTGACGTAAACTTTCTCTAGTTGTCTCCCTGCATTTCACTTTTCTCAACGAGATGAACAGATTTCCCTACCTATTAAAGAAACTTCGCTGATTATGTTTTACCGGTAAAGTGGCGAAATTATTTTCGTTCTCGTCACTTATATAGAGGACAAAATAGATTTATTTTTAAATAATTTATTTACAAAATTAAAATAAAGGGTTTTGTCATAGACTGAACATCTTATAAGATTTTGTGTCTATACTTATACACCGTTCTTGTAATATTACCTTATTTTTATATGACACACTTCAATAAAATGCAATTTATAAGTAATATGTTTGATTCAATTTGTTTGGATAATTCTTTTTTAGCCTACAAGAGGCCGACAATGACAATCGAGGCGATTTTCGGTTCCACTGCAATACGAGCTTCTACCTTCCAACGAAAGAATTCCGTACAAATTTCAGTAACGTTGGCAAGCCGAACACGCCGCTACATTTTATCATGGCAATTTTTATTGCTCTTATTACATTTACGTGTGTATAAACTTGCATCAAGAAAGAACTTACATGGATATAAGAAGCCTACAAAACGTACTTAACATGCCAAAAGGCGATAACGGAAAGCTAGCTTTTAAAAAGGCCGTTATGCTGTTTTACTAATTCAGGATATGATAATTCCGCGGAAATTTTCCTGACAGTGTACTTTACGAACGTCAGTTGTACCCTACATTCAATTAAATGTACATGCCTTGAATCGCACTGACGTAACGCTTTGCGCCGTGCCCAGTCGATGGTCACTGCAGCGCTAGTATCATCGACCTCATAACTACCCTATATGAGTACTTTCCACCAATAAAGACTACGTTATGACGTATGCGATGCAGTTAGTCAGAGCAGTCACGTATTCTCGAATATGAATCCCTGGGCTTCATTTGTGACGATCTGTCGAAAAAGGTTTGAAAGTTGCTGTATGTCGTCAAAAGTCCGTGATCACATAATAGGCCCGTGTCTTATCCCACCCCGCTTTCCTGCCGCAGTGTATGTGTATTGACACGCACTGCCAGAGTTATTGGGGGGAAATGTCTCGTATGATGTTCGGCCAAGGATGTTGGTTCAGCGTAGTTGCGTACCTGTTCATTCTACGCATGGTGCCGTCAGTGTAGTCTATTCGCAATTTCTTCACACTTTTTTAATCAAACATTAAATAAATCACACGTTGTAAGACGTGTTTATTTTTTCCCTGACTTTTTTTTGTATCAGAAGCCTTTTATATTTATAATAACAATTATGTACCTTGTTTTTGGTTAAAAAGAATTTTAACTGATATTTTATTTATGAACTATAATATTTTATTTATTATTTATATGAATAAAACAGGAGAAAAATAGCCGTGTTAGTAATGCCTAGTAAGAAATAGCATTTATGCAAAATATAATTACGCTGAGTGCGCACGAATGCGATGCGTTGTCCCTCTGGTATAAATTCATAGACTCGTTTTTAAGCTTTGTTTGCATGAGGCGGAGGAATATCCTGGAATAAGAACTTTATCTGGGCTACAGAAAAGTTGAAAGTAACCGTGAATGGACTATAGAACGAATTCAGGGATTTTCGACGTTTTCACGCCTGCTTCGAGGTAGGGAGACGCCACTGCTTCAATGTACTCTATGTAAAATGTAAGGGTTACTGAATNAGAAGTTTAACTAATATTTTATTTATTATTAATATGAATAAAACAGGAGCAAAAAAACCGTGTTATTAATTCCTAAAAAGAAATAGTATTTATGCAAAATATAATTACGCTGAGTGCGCACGAATGCGATTCGTTGTCCCTCTGGTATAAATTCATAGACTCGTTTTTAAGCTTTGTTTGCATGAGGCGGAGGAATATCCTGGAATAAGAACTTTATCTGGGCTACAGAAAAGTTGGAAGTAACCGTGAATGAACTATAGAACGAATTCAGGGATATTCGAGGTTTTCACGCCTGCTTCGAGGTAGGGAGACGCCACTGCTTCAATGTACTCTATGTAAAATGTAAGGGTTACTGAATNGTTTTCACGCCTGCTTCGAGGTAGGGAGACGCCACTGCTTCAATGTACTCTATGTAAAATGTAAGGGTTACTGAATGTTAAAACATACGAAAGAAAATATTAAAGTTTTCTTATTCCACTCTACTTATAAGCCCAAAGCGGTTTTAGTGTGTGACTTTTTACTCAGGATTTTAGAACCGGGATTCCGTATCTCAATTTGATTCCTTAGGTTTTTAGGTGTTTTATCATTAGTGAAACTGTACAGCATCATCATGAAAAGAGTCTGCTTATAGTTGTAAGTCAGATATTTTAGAAAGGAAACACTAGTAATTTTTTCTTTTCTTTTACTGCATGTGTGAACATTGTGTTAAATGTGTAAAGTGCAACTATTCACTAATCATTATTTTATTAAATACCATCAAGTTAGTTTTCCAACACACTGCACTATACGTAAAACAGAACGCTTTTTCTTACATACTTATTTCTGCCATACAATCACGGATGGTATTTTCTTTCGGTTTATATTTATAATATATTTTTACGTATTGAAGCTTCTTGGTTTTTTTGTAGGACGAAAATTATTAATCAAGTCCTTATAAGTATCCAAATATTTTAATTCTAAATATACTATCTTCCATATTCTCTGATTCGAATTCCTGACACATACATTCTGTAAAACGATTGCTTCATCAGTTACGCAACTAATTATTTACTAAAAATTAACTGTTTGCAAGAATTTTTATTGTATACTGAACACTGCTCCAGTTCTTGTTTTTACGTATATACGAAGTAAAAGGGGCCGCGGTGGCTGAGCGGTTAGACTACTCGCCTCCAACCATTTCGAACTGCGTTTAATCCCAGGCCGATTCACTCCGAATTTTCGCATGTGGGAATCGTGTCGGACGATGCTGCTAGTCGGTGTGTTTTCTCGGAGATCTTCCGCTTCCTACGCCCTTGCATTCTGGTACTGATCAATTCTCACCTTATTTTACCTTCATCGGCTCCGAATACCTCGATGTTAAGAGCCTTCCAAATCTCTTCACAAACTCATTCATGAAGAATCATTTAGTTAAGTCATTATTAACACTNTCGATGTTAAGAGCCTTCCAAATCTCTTCACAAACTCATTCATGAAGAATCATTTAGTTAAGTCATTATTAACACTTTTTTAGAATGGAGTTACTTATTACTATATAAATTAATTTGCGAAGAATTGACATGTTATATATATTATTTTTTTATGTAATTTAGATTCTTTTACTTTATTTTCAGGAAAACGTGGATTCTATTAATTCGACAAAAAGAATTCCAGTTACATATTTTTAAAAAAATTGCAAGGCGTTTTGTAATTTATTTTACGGAATAAAATACTGACTACTTTGGAAAAATTGTTAAAAAACACATTAATTTTAAAGTTGCATTTTAAATTTTTGTGTGACTTTGAGAGTAAATATTATATATAATATACATGTCTGTCAATCACTTACAATTTCAACATCTACTGCCAAATAGCTCCAAGTTAGTAAACATCATACAAGTTGTCATTCTTAAAAAATTACAGCCATGACTTGGATTAACCACTCCTTTGTTTATTGTTTAGCCACTCGTATGATAAATAACTGTATTATTTTTAGTTAACGATGCCATTTATATTAAATAACAATCACAAGTTTGCAATGACACTCTAAAAGATTGAAAGTATAAATAATCTTAGATATCTAAAATATTTCTGTATAATTTTAAAATTGAAAAATTAATACCGAGTACGTAAAATCTTCTCTGGTTAGTGGTAAGCGCTTATTATTAACATATTTTTTTTTATATAATGACTGGCTAGTTTGTTTAAATACATAAAAATATGTTTAAGTGTGAAAAATTTAGTCTTTCAGTATGGAGATGTGATATGTTGTTTTTGAGGAAAAGCCAGAAGACCACAAAAGTAAATTTATAATTTTAAGCGCTTAGGCTGATATCATATTTGTTTTCTTCAGGGGTACCTTTTACAAAATCTGCTTAAACTAGTATGATAATACAATATTTCTGAAATTTATTTTTAATGTTTTTCTCGTTTAGAGCTTTTCTTGCTAGTATAAATGTTTTTGCCTTTTTTTCTTTTATAGCGTAAGTGCTTTAATAAAAAACCAATTCTGGTTTAAATACTAATTCAGAGTGTCAACATCTCGAATTTCACATATTTTGATTTCATTTAATTCTTGAAATTATTTTATTTGGAAGAACTGAAAACGAATAACTTTTCCGGTTTTGGCCTGTGTGCGTTCAACTTACACGTTTCCTAATATTAAGCAAACGGTATGTTGTGATGAGGTGTTTATGCAATGATGTGATATAACAATGACTAAGTGAGTTTACCGATGCATACTGCTGCTCATTTTCACTACCGTGTGATGTGGTGTCGCCACCTTAATTCAAATTACCATATTAGTTACGTATTTTTCTGCACTGAGAAATGCTGATAATTTGGTTGATTGTGTTACAGAAATATACATTATTGCGGGTTTATTTTTATCCCCTAGTCATAATGAATGACAAGAAACTAGCGTAATTGACACACACACCCCTTAAATTTACTCGTCGCAGAGAGATTAGTAGGAAGACTGGATCATGTAGTAAAGCAATAAACAGCATCACAGGAAACATTAAATAATAGCGTAGAGTATACCAACATACTTCTGACATTACAACACAATAGTGACGTTTAAAATATGAAATATGTATTTTAGAAATTATCAGCAGAATATATGAAAAAAATATATAAATAATTTTTTTGTAATAAATATTTTATATTAAGAACAAAGTGCGAAATAAATTATTATAAATTATTTTACTGGCGGCCTAAGGCAACGCTAGCACCTAATCTTCTGCCACTGTAATTTAACTTTGCCACTGACAATTATTGTTGTAAAAATTACTAAAAAGTTTTCAATTCAAACTAACTCAGGTAGTAGCGATAAACTTATATTAGGGTCTCCGTTTTATTTTATTTGTGGAAATCAGTTCGTAACTTAATCCAAGTTGGCCACCAAAAAATTTCACGTAGAAATTAATGACGTATCCACGTTTAAGAAAATAACAATATAATTTCAAATAATTAGAGGACATTTAAATATTGTGTAGAAGTTTGGAAGTTTACGTCGATTTAGGGGACGGGATGGTGTAGTGGTTAGACTACTTGCATCCCACCTAGGCGAACTGGGTTAGTTTCCCGGTGGGGCCGCTCCGAGGTTTTCACACCTTGTCGGCGGATTTTCTCAGAGATGTCCCGTTTCCCCTTCCGTCTAGCATTCCAGCGCTGCTCCATATTGGCCTCGTTTCACCCTCGTCGGCTCTCAGTGCCTCGATGTTGAGAGGCGCCAAAATCTCTTCATACTTCATTCTTCACGTCGACCTGGTTCTAGGTCGGGGCATTCACCAGAATGCCATGGGACATAGGTTTCAGGGTTTCCATGTGCTATGCTCACGGGCCTACAGTGCAGAGATGCAGCACAAATTTAACTTTTCAAGCCGCGTACGTTCAGCGTATAATAGTATACTTCTCGTTGGAATCCCTCTCGCGTCTTCGTCCCCATCGGAACGGCCTAGTTACAGGTGCAAACTTGACAAATTATTCAAAGATCTAATTTTAAAGCCCAAACTCAGGTCGGCGTCCTGCGTGCAGGAGCGAAGATACCTAAAATCTTATTAAAACATATTAATCTCAGGTGTATTCATTTATTTGGCCAATTATGAGAGTGCTACATTAAAATTTTAATATTAAGCCATTCCGATGCCTTTGTAACAAAACAACAACTTGCTCAGTAACCACAATAAACATCAGGAGATTGGAAATACGTATAAATATGTTATTTAAAAAAATTACACAAAAAATTTTTATAATTTATATTATACAATTAATATAATTTTTTGCAGCTGCAACAAAATAACATGCATTGTAAATTATGTCACGTCTGTAACCACATAAATTAACGTATCATTTAAATACTGCTGAACGCCAAATATTCGACGTTATAGAATCATTAAAATTTATTTGCCGTACCTACAGCAATGCTTTCAATAACATTTTGTAGTTATAGTCGTAAATAAAAGCATTTTTTCAACACCACAGTGCCTATAGCGCTAAATTTTTAATTAAACAACGTTGGTATTTTTCCGATTTCCATATCTGTTTGCAGATCGTTGATAATAATCATATATGAATTGTTTTTTAATAGTATTACCACACCGAAATGAGCAAATATATTACGTCAGTTTACTTTGTTTCTATCTACTTAGTTATTCAGCAATATTGCATTTCTAATACTTAGGAAAATATTTGTTTTAGGATAATGACTCCGAATCATCAAGCTAAAGAAGATTCACTTTTAAGCATAACATATTCTGATCTTAAACGACATAAGTTAAACAATAACACTTGTTTCACATTTGATCATTTTATTCCTGGAATACTCTCTTATATCATTACTATAGTATACTTCGCTGTTTAAAGATAACTACCGTAAGAGTAATTGTTATTTTATACCTATTACATAAACGGAATACAAATAATTTATTATTTTACTGAAAAATATTTTAGAGAGGTTTTTCCCCTCGTTTCACATAACAGTGATCGTGGCACAGCTGGAGTTGTGAGCTCGCCAGACCGACAAATGCACGCGAACTGAGATAGGCGTTCCGAAACTGAACCGGGTGGTCGTGAAAGTTGGGACATTTTATAGGGCACTTAATGCAATCCCCTGGAGGGGGCGTGCCGAACCCCCATCAATTGGCGTGGGCCCCCCCTTTCGCAACGTACCGCTCCGACTTGGGCCCTGGGACGTGTCCAATCCTCCCACCCCTTGCAATTCCCCTTGACTTTCCCTCTCAGGTGGGCGGGTGGGCTCTCCAACGAGAAGGTAATCTACAATCCGTGCGGCAATCTCTCCTCCTCTGCTTCGCCATTGCACTGCGACATGCGCTCCGTAGGATACGCATTAGTTCGGGATCCTTTTGTTCCACGATAGCCGAGGATTCCAGTCGCCCCGACCGGCAAATAAGGCTTTGGCACCCGCTAATTGCGAAAATGTTTCGCTACTAGCATTGAAACAATTAATTTGTATGGAAGCCGATTGCCAGATGGAGAAATGACGATTTCCTGGGGAGCGGTTTTATATTACAGTTCGTTAGAGTGATAATTTAACAGGGTGAGAACACGTTGGAAAAAATCACAAAGATCCTAATGGTGTCCCCAGTGCTAATGCTTTAAAGTTTTGGTATGATCTATGAGATCAGTATAATGAAAGACAAATTGTGAGTTTTCTCCTTGAACATTTCTGCTGACATGGTGTACTGCTAATAGAAAACATATTATTTCTGATAAGAAATTTGTTACTGGATACATATCTTAATGTTATTTTCGTAGCTATTTATTTGCATATATATTTATACATACATCTTTCTTAATCGTAAACATATCATTTTCGTTTACAATCAATACATTTAACATCATCGAGTGTCTTTCCTGCTGAATTTTTACAACACAGAACACAGCAGAATTTTTCCCCCAAATACACCTCAAGATTACTGAACATAATTATTAGGTGTGTTTGTAATGGATACACATATTTTTTGGTTATAATTTTTCTAATGCATCCTTATTGCTTTTCTTTAAGCATGTACGTGTATACAAAAATTTTTCTGGACTCTTTGTGTCACCCACAGGCTTACACTTTGCATGCGCAAAAATAATTTTTCGCCCTAGTCACAGATTTTGTTTAGTAACCAGCACCACCACCCCCCCCCCTTTCCAAAACTGACAATATTTTTTTTTCTCTTCCACTGTGTTCTGCCCCATCGTCATCCATCCGGCTAGCGTGTCTTTACCTCGACAAACGGAACCACGTCAGGTTCTTCGTCCGGTAGGAGTCTATGCGTCTCACCATCGCATTCTTCGCTGAAGCGAAGCACTGATTCCCGTTCCCTCGTCGTATATCGTAGTCCCTGCACTGGCGGCCTTCTTTAATGACGATGGTTTGACACTCGTTCAACTCCAACAGTTATGTCCGTGCTCTATGGTATGGTAACGTCCGGCCTGATGCTGCACACTGCACCGTCGCTCTGAATTCTGTCCATAAAAAAAACTTTTGACTTGCCTTAAGCGTTCACGATGCTCGGGATGTACGCAGGCACCAAGGTGTATTACAGGCATGCATGATTCACACCATCGCAGGCTTCCATGATTTCCACTGCTTACTCGTATGTTGGGTCGCCCAGCCAGTACTCCGCACGACGGAACCCTTGGATGGTGTTGGGATAAAGTATCACCATACCTGACTCGAAGGAGCTGGTGTACATCAGCTCGTGCATTAAAGATCGCGGAGGTGGTGCGATGGGAGAAGCTTTAGTGCACATCAACCAACTGCTTCTGGTGCTAATAGTGGTCTGCGTGGTGCCCTCACCCGCAGGTAGCTCATCATCGCAGGTCGTCGAGGTGAGTGGGTGCCAGGTGGAGCTGGTGCTGGGTCAAAGATGTGATGTGACCAGCTGCATGAGGTCAGAGGTGGCCTGGTCTGCAGAGTCGTTAATGTTTTTCACCCTGCAGACTCTTCGATGACGAGATGGTGCTGTGTACAGTGGAAGTGATGGTCGGTGACAAATTTGCCCCTAAGGTAGCGTGTGGCGGGGAAGGTTACTGCTACATGACCTCGTACATTGCACCAAGCGCGAATCAAGGCGTGTCCTTAACAGACGTGGTGCATCCCTCGAAGCACTCCCTGCCCAGTAGACAGTCGCGAATATCTTCGCTCTACTGGAAGTAGACTGGAAGTATCACGCAAACATCCTCTAAAACTCCATATGGAAAATAAACTGTCTATTTTAAGGCGAGCAGGTGACGAAGACGGTCGCATCACGCGGAAGACTGGGTTCCGTGGCATTTAATGGGATGGTATATGAGTGCAATGGACAGGTAAGATGTTGGTGTAGCAGAGGGGTGGCGGGGAAAATGCTGGGAAGTGGGCGACATGGGTGAGTTCTGGTGGATGATGCTGAAAACATGACTTGCCTGCGAACTGTGGGGGGCGATGTTGATGAAGAGAGCTGATGAGTGGTTGAGGGGGTTGGGGGTTCTGTACATAGCAGAGGTTGTCACACAAATGCAATTGATTGCTCGAGCTATGACGAGTATATGGTGGAGTGAGGCAGCTATTCGATTATTTTACAGTGCATAACGTTATGTTAATGTATATGTTCTTGCCTGAAGTATCACCGACGATTGTTAATTTTTGAGGAATCTTTGATCAGTGATATATAAGCCGAGATTATTTTCTGTCAGATACTCTGAATATAGGAATGGATTCAAGCTATTACATATTCTTCAAGCGGTGTATTCTTTCATTGTTCTGGCATGTTCGGTGAATCATTTTTATATTGGTGCTGAACGGAAAATTTTATTTTCATTCGTGGTTTCGGGTGCTTGCATTATTTTTCTAGCAGGAAGCATTACACATTTCGGTGGGATGGAGCCTCGTGGTCGTCAAGTTGCGTTTCTGACGTCTGTAGACGTACCATTGTCGTTAACATGATGACTTTCATTTGAAGGTGCAAACAGAAGAAGATTGGTTAGTACACACAGTTTTTTTTTTCGCTTCCGCGTGTAATATCATGGAAGGAAAATGAGAGCTAAGTTTATATACACTGAAGAGCCAAAAAAACTGGTTCACCTGCCTACTATCATGTAGGGCCCCCACGAGCACGCAGAAGTTCCGCAAGACGACATGGCACGGAATCGACTTATGTCTGAAGGTATGCAGAAGGCAATTCACAACATGAATCCTGCAGGGCAGTCGACAAATCCATAGGAGTGCGAGGCGGTGGAGATCTCTTCTGAACAGCACATTGCAAGGCATCCCAGATATGCTCAATAATGTTTATATCTGGTGATTTAGGTGGCCAATGGGAAGTGTCTGAAGTAACAAGAATGTTCCTGGAGCCACTCGGTAGCAACTCTCGACGTGTGGGGTGTCGCATTGTCCTGCTGGAATTGTCCATGTCCGTCGGAATGCACAATGGACATTAATGGGTGCAGGTGATCGGACAGGATGCTTACGTATCTGTCACCTGTCAGAGACCTATCTAGACGTATCAGGGGTCCCATTTCACGCTAATTGCACACGCCCCATACCATCACAGAGGCTCAACCAGCTCGAACAGTCCCCTGTTGACATGAAGGGTCCATGCATTTATGAGGATTTCTCCATTCCCCGTACACGTTTGTTCGCCCTATACAATTGGAAACTAGACTTGCCAGACCAGGCAACGTGTTTCCAGTCATCAACAGTCCAATGGCGGTGTTGGCGGGCCTAGGCGAGGCGTAAAGCTTTGTGTCGTGNCTCAGGGGTCCCATTTCACGCTAATTGCACACGCCCCATACCATCACAGAGTGCCCTGTTGACATGAAGGGTCCATGCATTTATGAGGATTTCTCCATTCCCCGTACACGTTTATTCGCCCTATACAATTGGAAACTAGACTTGCCAGACCAGGCAACGTGTTTCCAGTCATCAACAGTCCAATGGCGGTGTTGGCGGGCCTAGGCGAGGCGTAAAGCTTTGTGTCGTGCAGTCAACAACGGTACACGAGTAGGCCTTCGGCTCCGAATGTCTATATCAATGATGGTCCGTTGAATAGTTCGCACACTGACACTTGTTGATGCCCCAGCATTGAAATCTGCGCTAATTTGAGAAAGGGTTGCACGTCTGTCACGTTTAATGATTCTTGTTAGTCGTCGTTTGTCCCGTTCGTTCGCGATCTTTTTCCGGTAGCAGAGATGTCGAAGATTTGATGTTTTACTGGATTCCCGATATTCACGCTACACTCGTGANCGATCTTTTTCCGGTAGCAGAGATGTCGAAGATTTGATGTTTTACTGGATTCCCGATATTCACGCTACACTCGTGAAACTGTCGTAGGCGAAAATCCAAATTTCATCGCTACCTCGGAGATGGTATGTCCCATCTCTCGTGCGCCGATTATAACACCACGTTCGAACTCACTTAAATCTATATAATCTGCCATTGTAGCAGAAGTAACCGATCTAGCAACTTTGCCAGACGCTGCCGACCGCATCGCGTTACTCTGATTGGTTCCATATCTCTGTTATTTGCATACACTGCGCCTATACCAGTTTTTTTTTTGCTCCCCAGTGTGCCTGCATCAACGATTTTTTTTTACTGATAGAGATGTACATATCACCATGGTTCGTTGAACGGGCGAGAGGGTAAAAAAAGTGTTTCCGACAAACTGAAGTTATGAACTTTACCCAATTAAATTATGAGCATGAAACTTACCTTATAGTAGCTTTATTGGCTTGGAAATATCACCGACGATAGGAAACAAAATGCGGAAAACCCATAGTTCGCATCGACTGATAAATAAGCATTTGATATTAAAGAGAGGGTCTTGTATTCCCTTCCATGCTGCTGCAGTAGGTATCTTATGCCGATCCGAGGAAAATACCTGAAGACTGCGGATCTGCAAATCCACCGCCNCCATGCTGCTGCAGTAGGTATCTTATGCCGATCCGAGGAAAATACCTGAAGACTGCGGATCTGCAAATCCACCGCTATCTTGTAATTTTCAGTTTTTCCCTTCAGATAGCCCGATTTTCCCACGAAATAAACAATTTTCCCATTGAAATTGGTCTTTGCCCCTTAAAATTTCCCTTTTTCCTTTAAAAATGTTTTTTTCTCCAAAAAANCCATGCTGCTGCAGTAGGTATCTTATGCCGATCCGAGGAAAATACCTGAAGACTGCGGATCTGCAAATCCACCGCCATCTTGTAATTTTCAGTTTTTCCCTTCAGATAGCCCGATTTTCCCACGAAATAAAAAATTTTCCCATTGAAATTGGTCTTTGCCCCTTAAAATTTCCCTTTTTCCTTTAAAAATGTTTTTTTCTCCAAAAAAATTGTGGAAAAAGTGCTTGCTCGTCAATGTGGCTGACTGAAAGTCCAGAAAATAAAATGTTCTAGCAATTTTAGAGATTTGGGGGGTTCGGTTAATACTTTTAGTTCACAACCTCTTCACCCCAACTTAGCCAAGTACACCTCGCCCTCTTCTCACTCTCCAATCATGAAAAATNACACCTCGCCCTCTTCTCACTCTCCAATCATGAAAAATAAAGAAAAATCAAAGTAATCTAAAAACCAATCTAAAAAAACCGAGTATTATATAACATTAGATGCCCTTCTAATGCTCACCCTACCATCACCATTCCCTCACTANAATCTAAAAAAACCGAGTATTATATAACATTAGATGCCCTTCTAATGCTCACCCTACCATCACCATTCCCTCACTACATCTCCACCCCACATCTTCTGGAAATTTTTATAAAAATAAGAAAATTAAAAAAATATTGCAAATCGATAAACATGTAACGTTAACATCACACTCACCCCACCATGCTACCCAATCACCCAAATACCTCACCAAAATCCACCCAGTCTCAAAAATTCGGGAATGATAGAAAAAAAATTGATTCTTCAAATCGAAGAACATATCACGTTAACCTCACACTCATCCCACCACACACACCTCACCCCTTTCCCAGCACCCAAACATAAAAATCAATAAAAATCACAAATACAAAAAAAATTCTTAACAATTTAAATATTGAAAAACATATTTAAAGATATACATGCAGGAGGTCAGGGGGGTTCGAGGACTGGTGGATCGAGTAAGCTCCCGACACGACCAGCCCTTGTCATGTCGATCAGTGTCGATCACATCAGACATGCTGGACACAAGTAACCTTGACCTGTGGCCTTAACATTGAACCCATGCCCGTGACCTTGAATAAACTTAAACAGAAATAAAATATAACCACTTTGGAACTTACAGTTTACTCCAAAAATTTACAAAATTTATAAAAAATATATTAATTTTTATTTCAAAAAACGTACACTTCTAGACGTTTCCACAGCTCCATGTCCAGTATACGACTGTCTTCGCCAGGGTTTTGGAGGCTCGCTTTTAGAGGGAAGAACAGTGGCGGCAATATTGGTTTAATAGTAATAGGGAATGTCAAATCAAAAATCTTTATTTACTATCTGATATAAAAAAATATTTTTTTAATTAAAAATTAAATATTAATATTTATTTTTACTGGAATTTTACATGGAATATTGCGGAAACGTGCCAAAAACTCTCTTTCAGTTACTACATTTCCAGTCTCCTCTATTGAGTTCTAATTATTATATAATTCCAGAATATGGAAATTATTCATTGTCTCGACTGTTATGTAGTTATAAGTATGTATCCAAGACCTTCGTACGAGTAGCAAGTGTTTGCCCAAGTCACGTTATAATCATGGTATGGATCAGCATCTGCCAAGAATTTTAGAGACATACTAAGCGTTTATTGAAATACCAGTAGTGATAGGCCCTTAAGATCTAGAATGTACCAGGGCGATAAAAAGTCTTATATCCTCTGTTCTTATTTAACATCAATCCATCAATCTTTCGCAATATTTCCATAATCTGCACCACAATAAGCACCACATACGAATCAACACACGAATTCAAACACCAATCCACATTAATCAACATACCAATGANTGCACCACAATAAGCACCACATACGAATCAACACACGAATTCAAACACCAATCCACATTAATCAACATACCAATGTATATAAATCCACACACCAATCCCCACGCGTCACAATCAGCACCACACAAACACTACAATCAGCATCACATTCACAACAATCAGTAGCACATGTACCACACACCAGAATCAGCACTAAAAGCACAACAATAAGCACCACAATCAGCTCTCCACACAAATCCACACACCAATCCACACCAATCCACAACAACTCACATGCCANACAATAAGCACCACAATCAGCTCTCCACACAAATCCACACACCAATCCACACCAATCCACAACAACTCACATGCCAATCCAAACAACAATCCTCACACCAATCCACATCAATCAATATACCAATACACACCTATCTACACACCAATAGTCACATGAACTCATACACCAATCCTCCGCAAACCAATCCACACCAATCTACACACCAATTCACACCCTAATCCACACCAATCCACACCCTAATACACACCAATACATACCAATCCACTCATAAATCCACATATAAATCTACGCACTAATTAACACATCAATCATTACACCAATCTGCACCAATTCAACAGCAATCCACATTAATGCACACACCAACCACATGAATCCACACACCAACCACATNCACCAATCTGCACCAATTCAACAGCAATCCACATTAATGCACACACCAACCACATGAATCCACACACCAACCACATGAATCCACACACCAACCACACTAATCCACATGCCAATCTGCACTAATTCACTCACGAATCNATGAATCCACACACCAACCACACTAATCCACATGCCAATCTGCACTAATTCACTCACGAATCCGCACCAATCTACGCACCAATCTACACACCAATCTGCACCAATCCAAACCAACCCACAGAAAGCCACACCATTTTTTTCCATTAATCCCAATCGTTCGATAAATCCTAATCCTTCGATCAACCCCAATCNCCACAGAAAGCCACACCATTTTTTTCCATTAATCCCAATCGTTCGATAAATCCTAATCCTTCGATCAACCCCAATCCTTCGATAAATCCTAATCCCTTAATCAAACCCGGTCCTTCGATCAATTCCAGTACTTCGATCAATCCCAATACTTTTGTATATTCTTTGAATAATCCTACGGTTTGTCCCCCACCCATATGTCAGAAATAACATTTGTTCGCCAATTGTCTTCAAATTCATACATGTCGACAGAATTAATTTTTTGTATGCAGTCAACTTTATACTAAAGTCTTTATTATTATGCGATATGCAGATCTTTCTGTTAACTGTTGAGTGCTCTTAGTATATATACATATATTGAAATAACAATTATTAGTATCATGCTTATAATTACAAAACAGTCGAGAAAATTAATAATTTACAAATTCTGGTATCGTATATTTCTTAGACTTCAAGAGAGGAGAGACTGAAAGAGAGTTTTTTGTATGTTTCTGAAATAGTCTAAGTATAATTATAGTGCAAATAAAAATAAATAAATAATTGTTTCCAAAAATAANTTTGTATGTTTCTGAAATAGTCTAAGTATAATTATAGTGCAAATAAAAATAAATAAATAATTGTTTCCAAAAATAATAGTTTTTTAAATCGGTTAGTAAATACAGATTTTTTTTTACGTACCCTGTGCCTATTAAATCAATATGGCCGCCACTGTTCTACCCTCGAAAATCGAACCTCCTAAATTCTGATAAAAGCTATTAGTATACTAATAATGGGGCTGTTTTAATATCCAGAAATATAACTATTTTAAATAAACTTTAAATATAAATTTTNATTAGTATACTAATAATGGGGCTGTTTTAATATCCAGAAATATAACTATTTTAAATAAACTTTAAATATAAATTTTTTTTATTTTCAAAATTTTTTAATTTGCTATAAATTTTTAAGAGATTTTTTGGAGTTTTTAAAATTTAAGGTTATTAAAGGTCATGGTCATGGGTTCAAGGTCAAGTTCACAGGTCCAATATGGCTTAGGTGATGGACATTGGTCGACCTTACGAGGGCCTTTCATGTAGGGAGCTTTGTCCATCCACCTGTCATCAAACCAAAGACCTCCTACTGTACATATTTAAATATTGTAGTTTTTTAATTTTTTAAAGAATTTTTTAAATTTTTTTATATTATTTTGGATTTTTCATGTTTAGAAATGGGGTGATGTAATTCGGGTGGTATGAGTGTTAGGTTAACGTGACATGTTCTTAAATTTTTATAATAAATTTTTTTTCTTTAATTACCGATTTTTTGTGACTTCGAGGATTTTGGTGAGGGGGTGGGTGGTTGGTAGGGTGATGGGTTGAGTGTGAGCTTTACATTATATGTTCCTTAATTTTTATAATTGTTTTCGATTTGTTTTATTTTTATAATAATTGCCAGAAGGTGTGGAGTGGAGATGTAGTGAGGGGATGGTGATGGTGGGGCGAGGAACGGAACGGCATTGGGAGGTGGGAAGGGTTTGAGGTAAGATTTGTTAGTTTAGTGTGAAGGGGTGGTGGCCTACAAGTATTAAGAAAGTCCCCCAAATCTTTGAAGTTGCTCTCAAATTTGCTTTCGGGTCTTCAAGTCAGCCACATTGGTGAGCAACCACTTTTTTTTTACAAATTTTTGGAAAAATGAAAAATTTAAGGGAAAAAGGGAACTTTTGAGGGGAAAAGACCTATATTAAGCAGAAAATAGTCTATTTTGAGAGGAAAACGGGAAGTTTTCGGAGAAAAACAAGAAATTCCATAATGGTGATGGATCCACAGATCCGCAGCCCTTAGCCCTTGTCCTCGTATCGTCATAATCTACCTACTTAGTGCCTTAATCTATTTTAATGGTGGTATTTTATTTTCAGGCATGTACCAGAAGGCGTGTACCTGCTTTACAGAAATTAGCGGTTCGTTTCTTGCACCAGTTTGTCTTTATCCATATATAGTTCGTCGTATTTTATTAGAGTACTGCGCAAACTGCAGGTGCAAACAGTATAAAAATAGTGGAGATGTAAAGGCTTGAATATGTAATGTAGCTATTCCATAAGCTTAATTCTCACTGTTTAAGGGCTAGTATGTATATGAGTAGAATGTGAAAGTATTGCTCNTGTAGCTATTCCATAAGCTTAATTCTCACTGTTTAAGGGCTAGTATGTATATGAGTAGAATGTGAAAGTATTGCTGGGG
Source organism: Clitarchus hookeri (assembly GCA_002778355.1). Classification (NCBI taxonomy): domain Eukaryota; kingdom Metazoa; phylum Arthropoda; class Insecta; order Phasmatodea; family Phasmatidae; genus Clitarchus; species Clitarchus hookeri. The sequence continues at coordinate 40,124 of NQII01004183.1, forward strand.
CTGCTCAAACAATCCCGAGAACTCGTGATTTATTTTGTGACAGGCATGACGATTTCTCTCTGCATTCAGTAGTACTGGTATTTTTTATAAAAAATTTCCAGGATTATTTTATTTTTACACGCCACAATTTTATTCCTAATCAGAGTACGAATCAGGATTAGGATGGCTCGANTTCCAGGATTATTTTATTTTTACACGCCACAATTTTATTCCTAATCAGAGTACGAATCAGGATTAGGATGGCTCGATGTTACAGTCTCGGCTTCGTATATTTATGAAATAGTTTCGTGTTTTTTCCCCACGGGTTGATGTTTTGTTTTATTTTACTCGCTTAGGGTGCTTATATTTTGTATGTTTATTTGAAAAAAAAAATTTTAGCTCAGCTTCTTATGGATGGACTTTTTGGAGGGTTTCTTCATAATCTTGTGTTTTTTTCATGTCGCCGGTGCACTAGGAAATCTTCCCCCTACACTTTCTTTGTTTTAATGTGTGATCTTTATATCGGTATTATTTATGTTGATTCTTGAGGTTGAAAAAATTTATTGTACGCATTCTTTTAGAAATATGTGTCTGCTATGGAATTTTTAATCCTATAGGATGCGAAGAGGGGAGCGTCGTATCGACCCAAGATGGAACCTATTCCAGAACAATGTGTCGTTACTGTGAGAAGAAATTTAAATGATATTAAAACACAAAGGAATTAAAATAACGCATGTGTATGGAGTTTCATATGCATGGCATATCGATGTGAGAAGTTCTCTGAACAGTTTACTCGCACCGACCGTTTAAAATGTTATCTGAAACAGTACGAACGTGGTGCACCATCATATGATGTAGGCCTAGTGGTTCATCCTTCCTATTTGCAGTTCACAGCAAAGTCTGGTCCCAATGCAACTTCGACCCACGAATTAGAAGCTGCACCTAGCAATTCACCCGACCTTGCATCGCAACCTATAGAAGTAATCATTATGTAAATTGATTTTTCCTTAAGGAATCAGCATTCAGGTATTGTCTACAAGACTATGTTGCTCCGAATCTGACAACTTTGACGAAACATGTTGTTTCATTTCTGACCTGTTTGAAACAAAATTTAGTAAACCAACTTATAGAGGAGATGGGGAAATACTGAGACGTTAAATATAATGTATGGTTGAGATGTCGCTATAGTAAGCCTGATGTGTACATAAAGAAAGCAATGAAGACCTCGTACTTACCTAGGTGTAATGCAGATGATTTCGAAGCTGGTTTTGAAAAGATCATAAAGAAGATATGCCGTGAGGAGGAAGAAATTATAATGAAACTACTCTGGCTGGACACTCGATTTGGCGGTTCATCTGCGGCTGAGAACTAATGGGATCGGTCCATTCATCATCGATGTCGATTACGTGCATTAAAAATTATCGCCAATTCGTGGTATTACAATTTATATTCAGTTTTCGCAGAGTGTATACACGCAAAGGGCCCTAGGCATGTGAGAAGCCTACGTATTGGCGATAGATATATCTATAAAGCGCCCACAGTACTGGGATGTTGTATATATCTGAGTCTTGCTGCACACTCGGTCGTCGGGGCTAGCGACAATCGTAAGACCGTTTCGTACCTACAACTCTCAACATTGTCAACGCCTAATACGAGAACGAATGCTGCACTAGTCAACTCATCACCAGATGCAACAGTGAATGAGCCTTTTCCTCCCATGATGTACCGCAATATTTCCATGACATCATCGACAGATATATAGGTAGCCGGGATCATTTTATGGAGCTTAGTTTGGTAGAGGTCTGGTGAGTGCCAAATCGTCGCAGCGGGTGACGATACCTCGCATAAATATTACGGAGACGTTGGTCGTGGGTCCAGCAGAAGAACCATCGGGTTATTCAGATGGGACACGTGCGGCAACAGAACCACCATCGTCATCTTCAGGCTTGATGTTGACAGCGTCATCGAATTCTTTGGTTGAAACGTCTTCAGTGCGGTAGACTGCATTTTCGGACGAACTGACATCAACAATTCTTACTGCAACATTCGTTTCTTCAACTCTACCAACCAATTCTCTGGCTGACCTGTTTCCTGCAGATTTCGAGACGTCGCCTGTATCTCCACCACCAGAGAAAACTTATCCTTGCTGCTACTGCGACAAGNCATGTGTATGGAGTTTCATATGCATGGCATATCGATGTGAGAAGTTCTCTGAACAGTTTACTCGCACCGACCGTTTAAAATGTTATCTGAAACAGTACGAACGTGGTACACCATCATATGATGCAGGCCTAGTGGTTCATCCTTCCTATTTGCAGTTCACAGCAAAGTCTGGTCCCAATGCAACTTCGACCCACGAATCAGAAGCTGCACCTAGCAATTCACCCGACCTTGCATCGCAACCTATAGAAGTAATCATTATGTAAATTGATTTTTCCTTAAGGAATCAGCATTCAGGTATTGTCTACAAGACTATGTTGCTCCGAATCTGACAACTTTGACGAAACATGTTGTTTCATTTCTGACCTGTTTGAAACAAAATTTAGTAAACCAACTTATAGAGGAGATGGGGAAATACTGAGACGTTAAATATAATGTATGGTTGAGATGTCGCTATAGTAAGCCTGATGTGTACATAAAGAAAGCAATGAAGACCTCGTACTTACCTAGGTGTAATGCAGATGATTTCGAAGCTGGTTTTGAAAAGATCATAAAGAAGATATGCCGTGAGGAGGGAGAAATTATAATGAAACTACTCTGGCTGGACACTCGATTTGGCGGTTCATCTGCGACTGAGAACTAATGGGATCGGTCCATTCATCATCGATGTCGATTACGTGCATTAAAAATTATCGCAAATTCGTGGTATTACAATTTATATTCAGTTTTCGCAGAGTGTATACACGCAAAGGGCCCTAGGCATGTGAGAAGCCTACTTATTGGCGATATATATATCTATAAAGCGCCCACAGTACTGGGATGTTGTATATATCTGAGTCTTGCTGCACACTCGGTCGTCGGGGCTAGCGACAATCGTAAGACCGTTTCGTACCTACAACTCTCAACATTGTCAACGCCTAATACGAGAACGAATGCTGCACTAGTCAACTCATCACCAGATGCAACAGTGAATGAGCCTTTTCCTCCCATGATGTACCGCAATATTTCCATGACATCATCGACAGATATATAGGTAGCCGGGATCATTTTATGGAGCTTAGTTTGGTAGAGGTCTGGTGAGTGCCAAATCGTCGCAGCGGGTGACGATACCTCGCATAAATATTACGGAGACGTTGGTCGTGGGTCCAGCAGAAGAACCATCGGGTTATTCAGATGGGACACGTGCGGCAACAGAACCACCATCGTCATCTTCAGGCTTGATGTTGACAGCGTCATCGAATTCTTTGGTTGAGACGTCTTCAGTGCGGTAGACTGCATTTTCGGACGAACTGACATCAACAATTCTTACTGCAACATTCGTTTCTTCAACTCTACCAACCAATTCTCTGGCTGACCGTTTCCTGCAGATTTCGAGACGTCGCCTGTATCTCCACCACCAGAGAAAACTTATCCTTGCTGCTACTGCGACAAGGTATTTTCGCAACACACCGCATGGCACCATGAATTTCTTGGCTGCATGAACAATCCCAACTACATTAAATATATTTGCTTATGGTGTGGGTCGCTTTTATACAGCAACGAAAATGATTGTAAACATGTAAGGTCTTGCAAAGTTAAACTGCAGGCCTCATCGATACCTCGGTACTGGATCTGCAACATAGAGTTTTTGCGGCCTCCGTAGATGGAGTGATGGACGGTGATTTCGATCATATGGCTCCACTACCAAAATCTACAGCGACCAGCATGAAGGACTAACCTGGCACGCCATCACCAGGAGCAGCATCTCTTTCCAGGAAGACATCTCCATCCACGATTCCTGCTCCTTCCGACGTGACGTGAAGACAGCCGAACCATCTGGGACCGCTAGTGTAGGATCTACGGAACTCTCATTTGCAGATCGGTGTCGCTTCTTCTGCAAGGACTTTGCCTTTAAGCTTACTGCACGTCGCGGCGGCACGAAGTTCAGAATGCCCGAATAGTTGGTTTTGTATTTAACGGGTTTAGAACTAATGTTTATACCAATGCAGACTTTACGTACACTAACATAATTGATTTTTTAGTAATAAATTAAGATAATATTAAAGAATTTCTTTAATATTTTAACCCTAAATCGTTTCTTCCCCTGATATAAACTGATTTTGATAAAAGAAAAAATCACTATTGCGCCAATTTTATTTTTAATTTAACTAATTACTTTGTTTATAAATGGTTGTAGGACTTATACATGCATACTNTCGCGGCGGCACGAAGTTCAGAATGCCCGAATAGTTGGTTTTGTATTTAACGGGTTTAGAACTAATGTTTATACCAATGCAGACTTTACGTACACTAACATAATTTATTTTTTAGTAATAAATTAAGAAAATATTAAAGAATTTCTTTAATATTTGAACCCTAAATCGTTTCTTCCCTTGTTATAAACTGATTTTGATAAAAAAAATTACTATTGCGCCAATTTTATTTTTAATTTAACTAATTACTTTGTTTATAAATGGTTGTAGGACTTATACATGCATACTGTCCTGGAGCTATATATGATGCTTGCAAACTTAATTTCACGAGCCTGTCCCTAAGAAATCACAAATTATAATCGCATATGCCTATAAATATTCCTTGCTTACAACGTGACTTGCGAAAATGTGGACATACTCTGATTTACGATACGGACCCAACTGAAAAAAAAAAATACGAGCGCTTTGATACATCGTTACCTTTAAATGTACTTAAAATGTAAACAATCATAGATTTACTATGAATTTTTGTAAACAAAATATCCTGTTCGTAAAAGTCCTTGAGGTTATCGTTATTCAGGGAATGTACTAAACCGATAATACAATGGTTATAAGGTAGTTAAAAAAAATATTTTTGGAATTAGTAATACACAAAACAAATTAAATATTTCTTTAAGGAAATGTGCTATGACTGGGTGGCAGGGTGAGAGTGGTTATGACATTACATGATCCTCGATTTTTAAAATGTTATGTACCAAGTTTGGAAAGTTGCGGTGAGGATTTACAGGGGATTTTGGTTGGTGTGGGGGTTTGTGGTAGAGGTGGTAAAGGGGGGTTTGGGTAGTTGGTGATGGTGCGTCAGTTCGTGAGGCTTGGTGAGGGGTTGGTTGTGTGGTTTTGGTGAGGGTGGAAAGGGATTTTGGTGAGTTTCCGAGGAAATGGAGAAACAGGAGNATACGAGCGCTTTGATACATCGTTACCTTTAAATGTACTTAAAATGTAAACAATCATAAATTTACTATGAATTTTTGTAAACAAAATATCCTGTTCGTAAAAGTCCTTGAGGTTATCGTTATTCAGTGAATGTACTAAACCGATAATACAATGGTTATAAGGTAGTTAAAAAAAATATTTATGGAATGAGTAATACACAAAACAAATTAAATATTGCTTTAAGGAAATGTGCTACGACTGGGTGACAGGGTGAGAGTGGTTATGACATTACATGATCCTCGATTTTTAAAATTTTATGTACCAAGTTTGGAAAGTTGCGGTGAGGATTTACAGGGGGTTTTGGTTGGTTTGGGGGTTTGTGGTAGAGGTGGTAAAGGGGGGTTTGGGTAGTTGGTGATGGTGCGTCAGTTCGTGAGGCTTGGTGAGGGGTTGGTTGTGTGGTTTTGGTGAGGGTGGAAAGGGATTTTGGTGAGTTTCCGAGGAAATGGAGAAACAGGTGATGGGGGTGATGGTAGGTTAATAATCGGTAGTGTGACGAGGGGGGTGGTGAGGGGTTACGTGAGGGGATAAGTGGTGGTTTGTACTTATTTTTTTATTTTTTTTGTTACAGGTTTTTATGATGACTTGGGGGGGGGGATTTTTTAGTCCCCGATGGACTGGGTACCAAAGTGGCAGGCCGATATATTAATTTTTTTTCAAAATAATTAATTTAATTTTACAAAATTATGATTTTCAGCGAAACACGAAAGCGACATAATTATTAAAAATCCTTGGTAGCTAGTAGATACTTTATAATTTTTTTTATAATTTTTATTTACGTAATTTTTATTTAAATAACTTTTTGAAAACCGTTTTTAGGGATGATGTTGGAATATTATTCAACATAACATAGAGCCCTGGCTATTACGCCTATCAATATGGCGGACGGTAACGACCAACATGGCCGCCGGCCGCGCCTTCAAGATGGCGGTATACTTCTACCTCCTACTCCATTAATAATGTGCCTGACTCGCCATATATACACTACTCTTCTTGAATGCAGTACCCTTAACTGGAGTGTCAGAATGAAGCACGTACGTTAATAATGTTGTCAACCATGGTCAATTGCTCTTAACAATATACCTAATTGTACATAGTTAATTTGGTTGTATATTTTCAAATAATTCATTTACAACTTCGTTTTCTGAGATTTTTTGTAACCCAAAAATGAATTATAGGTAAGTAAATTACACAAAACCTTTGTGTGAAATGTGTAAAAATAATGTTCAATTTTTACAACAGTGTTGTAGGTCTGAATTTTATTATAAATGTTTGAGCTACACAAACAATTTTTTATGTTTTCTAAAATAACGTGTTATAAATATAAAATATTTCATTCGTAGAGTTACAAGAAAATCTTTTGCAACTGGTTTCCAAAGGCATGTTTGTAACAAGTAAGGATTTTTTTTCTGTCCAGGCGTAACGTTACAATAAAAACTACCATACGAAGATATGAGAAATATTACTTGAAGTACCTTTTAAATAATACCATATGTCTGAATTTTGTTTGGTGTTTCACGTTATTTCAACTGTAATTTCGTGTTATTTACCGTGTTCGCAATATTGACTCTCTAATAGCTGGTATAGTACAAAATTAAAACACGTTCTAAAACACTTTTAAGAATGTGCATGCGTATGAAAACTGTTATATTTATTGTAGCCAGACGCCTGAGGTGGTTCCTGAATTGTTTACTACGGGGAAGAAAAGAAGTGGAAAATCCGTTTATAAAAATAACTAAGAAATTGAGTATCACGTAGCGACGGGATAAGAGGACGTTGTTTTCGTCGTTTTGATATATAATAAAAAGAATAAAATCAAAACTACCTACAGCCTAAAACATTTGTCTATGTTAAGAGTTGTTTGTGCGTGCACATATGTGCTGTAAGGTGTCGTGTAGTGTTTGCAAAAAGATTCCCTTTTTCATTTCTAAATTTTATTTGTGCCTTGTTCTTTACAGAATCCGTTTCATGTTAGTGTATTTATTCTCTGTTTCAAATCACAACATTTACGTTTAGCCTTTCATCCAGTTCTCTACTATATTTCTTCAACGCCATTGTGTTTTATTTTCAACTTCAGTGCAATTGACGGTTTGTAATATCTCTACAACCAGAAAGTTTAGTTTGTATTTGCCCAGCAAATTACTGCAAGGTTTTTGCTTCCGTTATTATCGGATTATCTGTATAGCAGTGTGGAATCCGTACTCCTATTAGCCTTTTGACGTTCCGCCAGATACCTGACAGTTCGCTTTTTGTTTCCGAGGACGTGTTATGTTCGATTAAACGCCATGTAATCTGTACTTTGTCATTTTCGACGTATCGACGTTTACTGTTAAGAAATCTCCATGAATGCACGGAAAAATACTATTAAAATTATCTGGGTCTCATTTATAAGAAAAGAGTAGCATAGACATTTATAACTGTTATAATATTTTCATGAAATAACGTGATGAATTCCTCATTATCACGCAATTTACACGTTACCAAAAACACCATTTTATTAATAATAAAAATTTCCAGCAAATCTGGTTTAAGTTCCATATACACTGAAGAGCAAAAAAAACTGGTACACCTGCCTAATATCGTGTAGGCCCCAGCAAGCACGCAGAAGTGCCGCAAGACGACGTGGCATTGACTCGACTACTGTCTGAAGGTATGTAGGAGGCATTTGAATCTGCGCCAATTTGAGAAAGGGTTGCACGTCTGTCACGTTTAATGATTCTCGTCAGTCGTCGTTTGTCCCGTTCGTTCACGATCTTTTTCCAGCCGCAGAAATGTCGAAGATTTAATGTTTTACTTAATTCCCGATATTCAAGGTACGCTCGTGAAATGGTCGTACGTGAAAATCCAAATGTTATCGCTACCTCGGAGATGCTATGTCCCATCTCTCGTGCGCCGACTATAACACCACGTTCAAACTCTCTTAAATCTTAATAGCCTGTAATTGCAGCAACAGTAACCGATCTAGCAGCTTTGCCAAAAACTTGTTGTCTTACACTGAAGAGCCAAAAAAAACTGGTATAGGCGTTCGTATGCAAATAACAGGTACATTTTTGTCGAATATAATAATAACACACTAAACATTTGCGTGGTATTTGGAAACAGTGTCGAATATACTTATTTCTTGTTTTTTGTTGTTAGGTTCTTGACAATCAGGAAATACGGCATTTGCAACTTATACATATATATATATATATCTAATTATTTTATTTTAATACCACTCGTATTAACATTTAAATCTTCAGCTGAATACTTCCAGTATGGATTAATTTCTCACTATTTATTTTTACGCTGGTTGTTGTTAGGCTGAGCGTATTTTTGTAATGCATATTGACGAAACATAGGAGTCCTAGTCTAGTTGTACTACATCATAGCAAATGTGTACAACCAAAAATTTATAAAATCCATTATTACAAGTCCGTTTATTATTAGCAATCTATCTTTAACTGAGTATTTCAATGGCACCTAAACGCATTTAGATAGTCGTATACATCACTTGCCCACAAGAAAAACTTTCATCTATTCAGTTCATTTTCTTTGAAATAAAAAATGTAGCACTATTTATATCAGTGTTAAAAACTAAAAAAAGTTTCAATGCTAGTGCACCTTACCAGAAAAAAAAGCTAAAGCATTACCTAGCTAAAATAAAATGAGTAGGCTATATTATGTAAATTTTATTGGGGTCGGATGACAGTAATATCTAACACTGTAATTAGTAATTAGCCTAAATTCCTAACGAGTAAGCTCGCAATTCTTTAAGATAACGACAATAAATTGTAAGAAGTAACTATATTACCTCCACATTTTGTTTAAAATGTTTCCAGGGCAGTGGGCCTAGACTTAATTAAAACCAAATATTTAAATGCTTCAAAACATTATGAGACGTCACTGAAATATATCCACGTAGATAATAGGAAGCCTGAAATTATAAGAGCTTACAGACAAATTGCATACCTTCAAAAACCTATGTTCATTTTTAAAAACCCGATAAGCGCAGAAGCGATCTTGTCTCCTCGTCAGCCATTGTGAAGCAAAGACGAGCCAAAAACCGTGGCACAGACTACCAACTTAATTCGTTGTTCTTGTTTACATGCCTCAGTTGGTTTATTTTACAATTTCCATGACGTTTGGTAAATATATCGTTGACTCAAATAAGTAATCTTGTTACAGCAGAAATGTAGCTATAGGCGTTTAAAAAATTAATAATTGGCTTGGTTACATTTAAATAGATACATAGATAATATAATCCACATAAAAAATTATGGTATGATCGAGCAAATATATGTATCATATTAACATATATATCAGCAAAATTATATTGTCTGGATTAATAAATCACCACAGTTCCTTCGAAAATCCAAAATATGAGTTAACCATACGTGGATTGAAGCAACAATATAAATGTCAACATTTGTGGTTTGTTTGTTTACGTTTTTTTTTTCTGAGTGTGATCACTCCCAATTGTTTAATATTTTATTATTTAACCGTCCTCTCGTGTGAGCACAACCTGCGTGGATCCAATAAAGGACACGGATTACACCGCGTCACAGGGACCACGAGCGAGTTGCGTACGTCCACAGACAATACACGTGACCACCATGACGATGGCTCGGACGGTGAAACGAACAGAG
>NQII01004183.1:50223-84678 GCA_002778355.1 Clitarchus hookeri
CCACTCCCACCGGACCCCTCTGTCGAGGGAACTTGCAGATACCGAATGCAAAAGAATGCTCACAAATGTTTATCTACAGTTTCGGAGGTTGCTTTCTTGCTCTATACGTAAGTACCAGAATTGCTTACATTTTCCCGTGGCACCATACTGAAAGAAAGTTTTGTTTATTTAGATTAAAAGAGTGTTTGTTTGGCACAACACAATGCATTTTTTTGTGTCTGAGTTTTTTAAGTGTTTTGTTCCGGAAGCCAAACATTNTAGATACTTTATAATTTTTTTTATAATTTTTATTTACGTAATTTTTATTTAAATAACTTTTTGAAAACCGTTTTTAGGGATGATGTTGGAATATTATTCAACATAACATAGAGCCCTGGCTATTACGCCTATCAATATGGCGGACGGTAACGACCAACATGGCCGCCGGCCGCGCCTTCAAGATGGCGGTATACTTCTACCTCCTGCTCCATTAATCATGTGCCCGACTCGCCATATATACACTACTCTTCTTGAATGCAGTACCCTTAACTGGAGTGTCAGAATGAAGCAGGTACGTTAATAATCTTGTCAACCATGGTCAATTGCTCTTAACAATATACCTAATTGTACATAGTTAATTTAATTGCATATTTTCAAATAATGCATTTACAACTTCGTTTTCTGAGATTTTTTGTAACCCAAAAATGAATTATAGGCAAGTAAATTACACAAAACCTTTGTGTGAAATGTGTAAAAAATAATGTTGAATTTTTACAACAGTGTTGTAGGTCTGAATTTTATTATAATTGTTTGAGCTACACAAACAATTTTTTATGTTTTCTAAAATACCGTGTTATAAATATAAAATATTTCATTCGTAGAGTTACAAGAAAATCTTTTGCAACTGGTTTCCAAAGGCATGTTTGTAACAAGTAAGGATTTTTTTCTGTGCAGGCGTAACGTTACAATAAAAACTACCATACGAAGATATGAGAAATATTACTTGAAGTACCTTTTAAATAATACCATATGTCTGAATTTTGTTAGGTGTTTCAGGTTATTTCAACTGTAATTTCGTGTTATTTACCGTGTTCGCAATATTGACTCTCTAATAGCTGGTATAGTACAAAATTAAAACACGTTCTAAAACACTTTTAAGAATGTGCATGCGTATGAAAACTGTTATATTTATTGTAGCCAGACGCCTGAGGTGGTTCCTGAATTGTTTACTACGGGGAAGAAAAGAAGTGGAAAATCCGTTTATAAAAATAACTAAGAAATTGAGTATCACTTAGCGACGGGATAAGAGGACGTTGTTTTCGTCGTTTTGATATATAATAAAAAGAATAAAATCAAAACTACCTACAGCCTAAAACATTTGTCTATGTTAAGAGTTGTTTGTGCGTGCACATATGTGCTGTAAGGTGTCGTGTAGTGTTTGAAAAAAGATTCCCTTTTTCATTTCTAAATTTTATTTGTGCCTTGTTCTTTACAGAATCCGTTTCATGTTAGTGTATTTATTCTCTGTTTTAAATCACAAAATTTACGTTTAGCCTTTCATCCAGTTCTCTACTATATTTCTTCAACGCCATTGTGTTTTATTTTCAACTTCAGTGCAATTGACGGTTTGTAATATCTCTACAACCAGAAAGTTTAGTTTGTATTTGCCCAGCAAATTACTGCAAGGTTTTTGCTTCCGTTATTATCGGATTATCTGTACAGCAGTGTGGAATCCGTACTCCTATTAGCCTTTTGACGTTCCGCCAGATACCTAACAGTTCGCTTTTTGTTTCCGAGGACGTGTTATGTTCGATTAAACGCCATGTAATCTGTACTTTGTCATTTTCGACGTATCGACGTTTACTGTTAAGAAATCTCCATGAATGCACGGAAAAACACTATTAAAATTATCTGGGTCTCATTTATAAGAAAAATAATAGCATAGACATTTATAACGGTTATAATATTTTCATGAAATAACGTGATGAATTCCTCATTATCACGCAATTTACACGTTACCAAAAACACAATTTTATTAATAATCAAAATTTCCAGCTAATCTGGTTTAAGTTCCATATACACTGAAGAGCAAAAAAAACTGGTACACCTACCTAATATCGTGTAGGCCCCAGCAAGCACGCAGAAATGCCGCAAGACGACGTGGCATTGACTCGACTACTGTCTGAAGGTATGTAGGAGGCATTTGAATCTGCGCCAATTTGAGAAAGGGTTGCACGTCTGTCACGTTTAATGATTCTCGTCAGTCGTCGTTTGTCCCGTTCGTTCACGATCTTTTTCCAGCCGCAGAGATGTCGAAGATTTAATGTTTTACTTAATTCCCGATATTCAAGGTACGCTCGTGAAATGGTCGTACGTGAAAATCCAAATGTTATCGCTACCTCGGAGATGCTATGTCCCATTTCTCGTGCGCCGACTATAACACCACGTTCAAACTCTCTTAAATCTTAATAGCCTGTAATTGCAGCAGCAGTAACCGATCTAGCAGCTTTGCCAAACACTTGTTGTCTTACACTGAAGAGCCGAAAAAACTGGTATAGGCGTTCGTATGCAAATAACAGGTACATTTTTGTCGAATATAATAATAACACACTAAACATTTGCGTGGTATTTGTAAACACTGTCGGCTTTACTTATTTCTAGTGTTTTGTGGTTAGGTTCTTGACAAACAGGAAATACTGCATTTGAAACTATTGAGCTAGGGTGGCAACTGTAGTCTGCTGCTTATGCCACAAAATCGGTTAAGAATGTCAGAAATAGTAACAGCTTTAGATCGTGTGCCTGGGAGTTTAAAATTTTAGGGGTTTTTTTACAAACTAACTAAAGTGCAAAACTACGACGTAAACATTGAGAGGGCGGGAAAAGACACGTTCTTAAACACTGTTGTGACATATGCAGTGTGATTTTGTGATAGTGGAGGGCATAAAAATTAAAAGGACAACTACATTGGAAGCGAATTTGTGTGATTTTCATATGGCCAAGAAAACAAAAATTAATATTTTCCTGCCACTTCTTTGTATAAATATTTTTACTATGTACGGAGGTACTTTTTTTTATAAATAATAAAATATTTCTATATATATAATAGTTAGGCTGTGGATTTGTGTTGGAGTAATATTGAATTGAACAGGATTTAAATAAAATACTATCTACAAATGAACAAGAAACATATGTGGGTGACGTACAAATCTGGTTAAACACAAATTCTAGTGAATGTTCTTGGGCAGTTTTAAATGTCAAGATTTATCGCAGAAACGTTACTGTGACGTGACAAGTGTGCTCTCACAGAGTTTCTTTTTTATCCTTATCGTTAAATATTTTTGAATGTTTTTCTCGCAAATACGGACTGATTCAAAGAATGAATAAAACATTCAATTTATTTTCAGTGAAATCATTACCAAAACATTCGATTCATGTTATAATAATAATGCATGTATTTTTGCTATGAAATTTATTTCACGAAATTAAAATATATTTTTTTTACGAAACTGTGATATTTTAGTGACGAAATCAGCTCATTTTATTTACTTTAAAAGTGGGTCAGTACTTATAAATCACTCTGCTTTTACTTTGTTTTGTAGTGAAAAATTATCTTTTAATGGACTTTCAACATCGGTTTACTATTAGGGAAAACATTACAAATCAGCTTATAAGAAAAGTCGGAAGGAATTGCTTCGTTTTATCCGCTTATGAGGCATCGTAAGGGTTACCGTCACTAATTTTTACAGTATGATTTTATTCGTACGAGTTCCTTGTTCGTGTCACAATTGAATTTTTTTTGCATTCACGATAACTGCGTTAGGTTATCTTTACTTATGATTACCACATGTGTTTTCTGGTATCGGCTCGAAAAACAATAAACAAATTTATTGTCTCTTTCTTTCTGTTAAGTTTAAGGCCATGCCCTAATTCACCGAGTGAATACTCTATCGCCCACTATTGACGTCGCAAGAGAACGTTCTTTGCGGTCCCAGTTTGAGGGAGAGAGTACGAGAGGGAGAGTAAACGACTATGTATATTCGCTGCTCACTCTTGTACCATCTGTGATCGCCATATTGCCCTCAGGTTAAACTTCATTTTTTCAACTTTTGAAGCCTAAATGCTGGTCTTAAAATTGATTTCAATTTCATCCTATTTCCCAAGGTTTTTGTTGACGTGTGTAATTCTATGTTTTTTAAGGACCCGACAATTGTTCGTTACATGCATGTAGTTTCTATAATTATTTTTCTCAAGAATTTTCCTGACTAGCCCACTTCACTACCTCTCCTTCGAGAAGAAACAAAGTAAAAGCTATAGATCCTAAATATCCCACTTATATATATATATATCTAATTATTTCATTTTGGTACCACTCGTATTAACATTTAAATCTTCAGCTGAATACTTCCAGTATGGATTAATTTCTCACTATTTATTTTTACGCTGGTTGTTGTTAGGCTGACCGTATTTTTTTAATGCATATTGATGAAACATAGGAATCCTAGTTGTACTACATCATCGCAAATGTGTACAACCAAAAATTTATAAAATCCATTATTACAAGTCCGTTTATTACTAGCAATCTATCTTTAACTGAGTATTTCAATGGCACCTAAACGCATTTAGATAGTCGTATTCTTCACTTGCCCACAAGAAAAACTTACATCTATTCAGTTCATTTTCTTTGAAAGAAAAAATATAGCACTATTTATATCAGTGTTATGATGACTAAAAAAAGTTTCAATGCTAGTGCACCTTACCAGACAAAAAAAGCTAAAGCATTATCTAGCTAAAATAAAATGAGTAGGCTATATTATGTAAATTTTATGTGGGGTCGGATGACAGTAATATCTAACACTGTGATTAGTAATTAGCCTAAACTCCTAACGAGTAAGCTCGCAATTCTTTAAGATAACGACAGTAAATTGTAAGAAGTAACTATATTACCACCACATTTTGTTTAAAATGTTTCCAGGGCAGTGGGCTTGGACTAAATTAAAACCAAATATTTAAATGCTTCATAACATTATGAGACGTCACTGAAATATATCCACGTAGATAATAGGAAGCCTGAAATTATAAGAGCTTACAATTAAATTGCATACCTTCAAAAACCTATGTTAATTTTTAAAAACCCGATAAGTGCAGAAGCGATCTTGTCTCCTCGTCAGCCATTGTGAAGCAAAGGCGAGCCAAAAACCGTGGCACAGACTACCAACCTAATTCGTTGTTCTTGTTCACATGCCTTAGTTGGTTTATTTTACAATTTCCATGACGTTTGGTAAATATATCGTTGACTCAAATAAGTAATCTTGTTACAGCAGAAATGTAGCAATAGACGTTTAAAAAATTAATAATTGGCTTGAATACATTTAAATATATACATAGATAATATAATCCACATAAAAAAATATGGTATGATCAAGCAAATATATGTATCATATTAATATACATAACAGCAAAATTATATTGTCTGGATTAATAAATTACCACAGTTCCTTCGAAAATCCAAAATATGAGTTAACCATACGTGTATTGAAGGAACAATATAAATGTCAACATTTGTGGTTTGTTTGTTTACTTTTTTTTTTTTCTGAGTGTGATCACTCCCAGTTGTTTAATATTTTATTATTTAACCATCCTCTCGTGTGAGCACAACCTGCGTGGATCCAATAAAGGACACGGATTACACCGCGTCACAGGGACCACGAGCGAGTTGCGTACGTCCACAGACAATACACGTGACCACCATGACGATGGCTCGGACGGTGAAACGAACAGAGGGGAGGGGGTTGTAAACTACCGCGGGCAGCTCGGGCAGGCCCACGGGGGAAGCGCGCAGAACACACGGCGGGGAGATAACGCCGCTTTGGGCGCCGGCCCCTGGGGCTGCATAGAGCATCATACCCCCCNCGTGGTTACACGGATACGCCACTCCCACCGGACCCCTCTGTCGAGGGAACTTGCAGATACCGAATGCAAAAGAATGCTCACAAATGTTTATCTTCAGTTTCGGAGGTTGCTTTCTTGCTCTATACATAAGTACCAGAATTGCTTAAATTTTCCCGTGGCACCATACTGAAAGAAAGTTTTGTTTGTTTAGATTAAAACTGTGTTTGTTTGGCACAACACAATGCATTTTTTTGTGTCTGAGTTTTTTAAGTGTTTTGTTCCGGAAGCCAAACATTTACATTGTTAAGATTTATTTGCCGTAAACTTGCGAACGTTTGTTGGTGCAACCGGAGACCTATATGGCTCTACTTACGTCAAGAAAATCAAAGCGTGCCCGAGTTCTTAACCAAACGTTTTACTCTCTAAAGCTATTCTTTGGCAAGTTCGGTGAATGTTATCGCTTATAAAGTGTGAAGGTTTTTAAAAACATAATTTTCTTACAGAAAATGTACGTGGGAAAAAAGCATTTTCAAGGGTTACAGCTATATAGTTTCTTTCCTCTTGAACTCTCGAAACGTATATTTTAACCATCACCAAACGAATTATTAGTTAGAGCAAACTTTAGTTTACATAATATTTAAGGTAGGCAACAAAGCTGTGTTTAATAAACAGATATAGACGACGACGGAAACACCACATAATTGTTCGGCTCAACAAATTGGAGCACGGGCAGATGAACTGAGAGAAAAAGAAATATTGCTGAGCGTAAACAAATCCTCTTCAAGTAAATTTATTTGGTGTATGCAGCTATAGTTTATCTTTCTTTCAGTGTATCGTGCGGTGAGCCGAGTAAGTTAACGATGTCCCACTGACTAAAGCATACGCACCAGTAATAGGGCGTTCCACGAAGGAACGGGTAAGAGGAGGCATTTATGAAGTGTGCATCCTTATTTACCTTTTAGTTAATATAATAACTATCTATTTTTCTCGAATTTTCGTTCCTAGTTATAACGCAGCAATATTTTCTTATGAAATAAAATTTTTTTAATGTTTAATTTTCCTATCTAGTAGTTTAACCAATTTTAAATAAACGATACGTTGACGATGACGAAACTCGGTATCGTCCATATGCGGCTTCTTCACACTCTTTTCAAAACAAACCTTTGAGTAACATTTTCACTTATGTTTAACAACTCAAAGCGTAAAATATTTAATACTCTGATTATCTTTAAAGTACTATGTTTTTTATTAGATCAAACTTTAATTTGTACATCTTCTATGAATTGTTATATTTATTTCGTATTTTACATAACTTAAAAACCGCAAGGGCAGCGATGTGTTGGCAACGGATAGTTAAAATGATGTTATTACATCATTTTTGTTATCGTATTTGTAAATTAAACGTTTCGTCCCGAAATATTTACATTTTTAGATAGCACTGATGGAATCATATAGAATATATCAGCGCAAAATACGGTGCGTAGGCCCTAGCGACCTATTTTTTATCCGACTAAGAAACTTCAATAGGCAAAGCAGAGCTTGTCGCATTGCTGTTTTTTAACTCTTCAAGTTTTACCGCCCTATTAGTTGGAAAATTGTACGTGTTTCTAACTTTAGCATATTTCATACTTATTTCAGAAATAATAATTATGTATTAATTTGTGATTTAAAACGAAAACGAGATTTCAAGGTTTTAACAGTTATTATATATAATATTAAGATTCGACAGATTTGATGTCGGAACGGTTACATATAGTAAGTTGGCAGAAGTGGTACAAAAAATGGCGTTTTACTTTTAGCTGAACGAAGTGTTATGCATATATTCTTGTGGCGGAAAATATTTAAAATTACCAAATAAGATGTTTCATATTGTTTTTTTCCAATCTAATTTAGCAAGTTGCGACTTTGTGAAAAATGTATATTCCAAGGCAGGAATAAATATAATATAACGTGTGTAGTGTTGTTAACGAGTGGTGTTTATGAAAAAGAAATGGCCATTGTAAAATCTGCGTCGTTGTATTGGCACTGGGCCAGTATATGTGTGCGTGAGAATGTTTGTGATAACAAATACTGGACGCGCGAGATTTATACGGTTTAACCGTAAAGTGGTTTTGTAGCAAAAGTAATAATTTGAAAGTCACACCTGTTTACTTACCACAACTTTGTAACTAGGCCTTAGGTGTTTGAAACACATTTAACGTTCTTACGTGTCTGTGAACTGAATGTTTGCCACAGTACCAACCAATTGCTAAAGATCAGCCAGGAAATATTTAGCGAAAAATTAAAAAAAATAACTAAAACTAATTATGAAAATAATTATGAACGGAATAAAATGTACACTATGTCTGATCGTGCGAATGTTTCCCACTAGTTTTAAGTTTGTCACTGCTACGTACCAAAAATAAGTGACATCAGTTGCGTTTATCAGTTTACTCTCTCTTTGCTGGACTAGAAACTCCTTTCTTTAAATGTTTATTCCAAATGAGGTCGCCTTTTACACGAAATAACTGAACACACATCAACAACAAGAGTTTAAATAGAACAGTTTTTTCCCCCATAGATGTAACAGTGTTAAATAGAGTAGCGATAAATTATTAATGTTTATAATGTGTAACGTTCTATATAATTAATAACACACGTTTGATAACAACATGTAAAATAATAACAATAAGGACTCTCATATAAACACATTTCCATAAAAAACAAAGCTAACCTAAACAAGGTTATATGCCTAAATTGTGATGCTTTTTGAAGTATGACATCATCCTTTGAAGAGCGTAAAACAGTAAACAAAGCATTTTACAGTTGGCACGTGTAGCAGAAGGATACGTAATCGGTAACCGAAAGTATAACTTTAGCAGGGCCTTAGAAAAGTGTGGAATAATAATGAATGGCTTCTCACTTATCCTAGTCAAGCATGTCCTGGGAATGATTTCATCTCTTCTGATTTATGCGGGTATTTTAATTCTCAAAATCCTTCGCCACGTTTGTAAAAGTACCTCATTTGTTACAAAAAATCATACGATTCCAAAGGGATATTAAGTTTTGATTTCAATTGTGCGCGGTGGTACGAACTAGCTTTTCAGCCAATTCGTACTTGAAAGATTCTGGATGCGTAACTCAATAATCACTCAATGACTTCGGTAGAGCACAACAGTTTCTGATGAGGTTTATTAACATATATGGTTACACAATTATTATTTATGTTATCACTAACCGGGGGAGCTTTATATTGAATTTAAGATGATGTTTAATATTATTTTTTAATTCGCTGCATTTTAATTAATCCTAACTGGAAAGTCGTCACCTTGTTAATGTTGCCGGAGGCTGGTTCTATGGGACGGTTAGCGACGGCCGGACACCCATCGTCATGGTCTGCTTCGCTGGTCGGGTCGCCCAAAGGACAATAGATGACTGACGCACGACGACAGACAGACGCCGGTCTATATCAAACGCGTGGTTCTGCGGCCCCGCTCAGTGACCGGTGGAGGGGATTTCTGCAACTGTCTTGTTTCGCAAGATTCGACGACCAAATGGGGGCGTTGCAATCCAGCTCGTATGCAGGTTTAATGTTTGAAGGTGTGATCAGACAAGCCGTTCAGCTAAGGCCTGACCACACCATAACAGCGGGTATAGGCGAAGATGGGCACTGGCTCAGATTAGAACATAATTAAGAATAGATAGTTAAAGATCGGCTTCAACTTTGTAATGTGGCCGTACGAACAATTTTGTATATTCATATTAAAAAAAACAGTGGGATATTCCAATATATATCTTTTTTTCAGGACAGAAATGGAAGCAGTAGTTTTTATGCCAGTTTATAAATTTGGTTGTAGAAACATAAATGTGGTAGCTGGAAAGAGCCAAAGTCAGCAAAAATCGCCGTAAGTAGACTTCTGTTTAATATATTTATTATTCCGTGGAACAGTTTTTTTAAACTACAGTAACAATGCTACATCTTTTCTGTACAAGTTGCTATATTAAAATCTTCTAGTCGCATGTTAATATTCTGGGGAAATAGAACTTCCACGAAGCTTGTTAATGATACAGTCGGCCACCGTTGCAATGCTTAACTTGAGTCCAGACGTGACTTCGAGGCGTTCGCAATTCTTGACTAGTGAGTCCCCTTAAATGCCAGTCGTCAGCTCAGATAACATGGGGACCACCATTTGCACCCAGCAACATCCAGTCAGACGCGATCCCCGTTTCCAGAGCCTTACCGCAGCCTATCAGCAATTGGAAACGCCCGCATCAAAGAAACTGCCTGTCAATTTGACTTCTGTATACCCACTATTCTGGAACACCGCGGCAACCGAGAATCCTGCACCATATGAGATGTGGGAAAAGCTTGGAATTTATTTACCTTATAAAATATAATGATGGTTCGATGGTTACAGTTTGGGCCAGTGAAAGAATAGCTCACCGTAGCTGGTTTGTATTTTCTGCTTGTAATTTCTAAACACCCGGCAGCGATGTATAATAGGCCGAAATTAAATTTGTATTCTTGTACGCCTTCATATGATTTTTTTTTTTTAGGGACATATTTCAAAACCTATTTATAGACCGATTTACACACATTAAACCACACACACACACTTAGGTGTGTGTGTGTACTGAAAGATTTTTTCAAATTCGGAAAAAATGGTTTTCGCTGAAAAATAGAAAATTTGGCATAGGTCTCAAGTTTCAAGGTCTGTTAAACCCCTAAAGTTTGGAGGGTTGAAAATATACATTTGAGATACTCTGGCAAGTAGTTTAGTTAGGGGAATACAATTGTTTATAAAACTTCTTTAACCAAAATCGTTATACAATGAAGGCATTTTATGTCGTAACCCCCCCCCCNAAGTTCCGCACAACACCGAATTGTGTAATGCGTGTAGGCACCACTAAATTTTCGGTCTAAACAACTATCATAAAAAGTAGTGCCAGTGCTTGATAGAATATAAAACTTTTCTTGCTGCAATTCTCTTAGCTCCTCAATGTTTTCGAGGAAATTGCATATTTGGCGTACGCAATCTGTGCCTTATTTGGTGTGTGTAAGTGCGTGTGTATTATGAAACAGAAACTCCGATCGACCTGCTTCTGTGGTTAAGTGAAATTTATGAAAGTAATTTTTCACTCTTGTGTTTTCCAATTTTCATTACTACATTACTTGCTCTTATTTCCTAAGATTCTGATTGGCTAAAGTTAACAGGTACCGGGTCAATCACCAACTTCTAAGCTCATTTCCTGTGCACTTATTGGGTCATATGTACAACTATTAATTCGTTCACATTGAATCGCATACCGATCCTTAAAATCTTGAGCGCTGGCGACGTAACATTACGTCGCCTGAATTCAAGAAACATACAATGAGTTTGCCGTAATGTAAAGACATCCGATGTTCCTGAAGTCATTGGTGATGTAAATATGTCCTCGCCATTAGTTTTGTTGACGTTCACAGTCAAGTAATAACACGTAGAGATCACTCAAAGTGTACATTACTAAAATGAACACAGTAATTTATAGGCTAATCAAGGTGAAGTGAGCACATTTGAAAGCCCTCTCATTTTGAATAAAAGTAAACAAAATATTTAATTGTAGACTTTGACGATAACGTCCGAATGCAGTGGTATGTACAACCTCCGTTTATTACTTACATGGAAATGTTAATTTAAAACAGGTGGTTAAGGGATAGTAAATGGCTGAAAGTAAACACGAATTGGGGCCTCAAAAGTGCTCACTTTACCGTGAAGAGCCTAAACATGCTGTAAATTAGGGAAGAAAATTTCAATTGAACATCGACAAATCGCACACATAAAAGTTTATGTTGTACCAACAGTTATAATGTTACTACATGAGTAAATTTTTGTTTACCTACATTCTGAAGGAAAGAAAGGCTAATGAGATAACTTTCCTCTTTGTGTGTCTGTGTGTATGTGTGTCGCTGTGTGTGTATTTTTGAGTGACTGTGCGATTGAATGTGTCTCCCAATTCAACTTTTGAACGCGTGAACCGAATTTCACTAAACTCGGTTCACAGTACTAAGTAAGGCAACCTGACTTTCAAAATTTACGACCACGCCAAAAACTTACTTTCAAAATGGCGGGCATTAAAATATTTAGGCCAATATGTCATATCTCGGAACATTTTCAGCAGATTTAACCAAATTTTGTATGCAGACAGCGTAAGATGTAGCCTTTAAATTCGGAGGTGAAAGTTGTTGCTTCGTCATTTTGGAAGATATCTCCACACTACAAATTAAAGTTTTAACTTTATATCTCGAAAACGTCTCAACATATTTTCACCAAATTTGGCGCTTAAGCTAAACTGTTATTGGCCTGACAAAGAAAATATTTTTACATTATTAGAATTTTTTTTTTAATGGTGGCCATACAAATATTTTAGGATTATTAGGAATTACTACCATACCATATTTACTACCATACCATATGACCAATTTAAACTAAATTTTTTGCACTGACATTATCTGTTACAGGCGTCAAATATAAAAATTGAATAACTTTTGTCTGCAATTTTGTAAGATAGTGCTACATGAATTAATCAAATATTTGTCCATTTTCTCGAGAAACAATTGACAGATTCTTACCAAATTTAGTAATTAAGTAGTACTGCCGCAATTGATATGTACAAATATGTTTCAAGTATTTCAGACAATTATTTTCAAAATGGCAGCAATCTAGCTATTTTAGAATTGTATGCTACATCAACGAAAACCATTAATGAAATGCAACTCAACGTTTTATGCTGGGAGTATTTGTACATAACAAACATCAAATGTGTCTACACGAAGCCTCTTTTGTCCTCCATTTTGCAAGATAACGACATACGAATAAATGAGGTTTGTATGCCATAGATATGGAAAAAAACATTACTTATTCTTACGAAATATAAAAAACAAGTAGTACTGCGGTATAAAAATGTTAATTGATATGTTTAAGGTATGTCAGAAACGTATTTAAAAATGGGGGCTATATAGTTATTTCAGTTTTGTTATGTTATATCGTTGAAACTTTGTAATTAATTCCAATGAAACTTTGTGTGATGACTGTTTATATAACAACAATGAAATACGTACACACAAAATCTCTTTTTTCCACCATTTTGTAAAGTTGTATGACTTGACAAATTGAAATTATGTGAACTCCGAAAAAATTACGTCTACCAAAATTGGCAATCAATCGTCAATATGGCAGGTTATGTAAACTAATAAATTTTGAGACGGTCACACACATATTTAAAAAATGGTGTCCATTGTAAACATTTTAGCTACAAATTTTTTATCTACGAAACTTGAAAACGAATTTCAAGTGTACTTTGTATGCTGTCAGTAACGGCTATTGCCATTATAATTGTATGTGCATAACCTCATTTCTATTTTGTAAGATAGCCCCACATATAATAAAGTTCTTATAACATATCTCATTAAACAATCAATAGCGATTTCTTTTATATTTGGTGACGAAGTTTAACTGTAGCAGGTTATATATAATGTATATGTTTTATGTATGTGAATCTCTTTCTTTCTGAATGGCGTGCATACCAACATTTTAGCTTAGTGTGCTTCGTCTACGAAACTGTGGAACAGATTTATCATTAACTTTTTAATATTATATCTATCACGAAAAACGAATGTGATAATACATAACTCTCTGCTCTCCATTTATGAAGAACGTCACATGATAAATGGAGTTATTTTACCATATCTCGAGGACCAATCAACCAAAATGCTTACAGCGATACTCCTTTACCTGATTTTTTGCACAGTAGTGTCGGGTGAATAAACTAAAAATGTCGTCGTATTCGCGGAATTCTTCGACTATTTTCCACAAAATTTTGCACACCTACAGATGACCAAGTAAAGTTACATGATTAAAATATTTTCTGACTGATTTTTAATTGTCGGTCTTAAAAATATTTTCATATTTTTGGCATATCTCTTTAAAAAAATTTACATTTTCGATCAAACTTTTATGCTGGTGTTATCTATTACAAAAATCGTGTACACAGACTCTTTTTAAGTAATTTTCAAAGGTAGCCCAATTTAAGAAAACGAGGTTTTTATACCATATCTCTGAGACCAATCAACCGATTTCCATCAATATTTTCACACAAATAGCAATATGGTAGGTAACGGAAACTTATTTGTTTTAGTGGCTGAGACACATATTTTCAAATTGATGGCCGATTAAATATTTCAGGTAAGGGAACCTTATCATTCAAAACATTACACTGATTAAATCCGTAGGTGATGCTTCGTATCCTACCTACGTAATGCAGTTGATTGCAAGCTAGCTTAATTTTACGAGCTCGTCTCAATTTAATCCCGGGTAAGTCAGTCGTGTATTTTGATAGTCTTTGTACTGTTTCACATGTTTCTTGTTTCATCTCTAATGATATTGCTTTCAATGAGACGTAAACACCTACCTACCGACTCATCTCTGAAGAACTTCCACTGCAATTTATTTGGACCCTTGTAGAGGAAAGTAGGCCCTTTAGTTATCAGTAACTTCTGGTTATCTGTGAGCCAACCGTAACTGATGTTTGTTCTAATGTATTATACTGTTAATGTTTTGATGAAAAGGGAATATTAAGTACTTTTGTAACAATGGCGACTCTTTAATGTACAGTCGATATTAAGGTAGTGTTTGTTTTGAGGCAAAACAATTTTTGTATTCAATTGATGTTAATAGTTGTGTTGAACAATTGTTTTGTATTTTCTTTCATTTAAATATAACATTCCAATATAAAATAAATCAAGTACAATTATTTGGTAACAAAAAGAAACGTTACCAACTAAGAAATAGAGTGACTACCGAAAAGGGAATAGTACCCTCTCATTGAGTGCTTGAGTAGAGTTGTTGAGTTGATTTGAGCGGCTCTTTACAAAGAGGTACTAAGTGCTGATGAGTGCCTTGACGTTCTCCAATTAATACCTAGCATCCTACCAACTGCTCTATTTTAACATGTCTTTTAAACTCGTAAATTGCTTTGCAAGTCTCGAGAGTTAATCTGAGCTACATTTAGTTTTTATAACAAGCTTTAAAATTCAAATATTGTGGTTTCATTTTACGAGGTTATCGCTGTTTACGAGTATCCGCAATTTCGCAACGTCTAGTAGGTGTAAACTGGTGTCAAGTCGACATTACTTTAATGTCTCAGTAACACAAATTTTTCTTTCTTCCTGTTATGTTTAACTTACAACACTTGGTTGCAGCTACATTGCTTGGACAATGTATAACGTCTAACCTTTTTATACGTTGTCACAACATTATTAATTTTCCTACAACATAAAGGTTTAATGAAATGCTTAAATACAAATTTTGGTTTCCATGGTTTCTCCCGGCAGCCGGCTGGTTATAACTTTACGCAGTAGAGTGTAACGTACGGTGTAATGTAGGTCAATGAGGCTACTGCAAGTGGGAGTACAGAGACAAATAGTACTCTGGTGTTCATGCTCTGGTCGATATAAACTACGCACTTAAATCTTCTCTTGGACATGGGAAACTCTGTTCATACGTGTCGGTGAGACCGAAATGAGGATGTTCCTGAAACCCAAGGCCACCGAGAAAATAAAACAGGCAGACTGTTTCGTGTGGAAGAAGCGAAGGGCATGTGATAATGGCGTTTGAAGGGGGGTAGGGTAGGGGGACAAACTATTCGTGGAAGAGACGGGACTTGCGCAGACATGTCCGTATCGGGGAGATCCCGGACAAGACCCGGAGGCACTGCGAGTCCCAGCACAGCAGCCGGCCGTGGAGAGACCAGGGTGGGTCCTTCTTGGGAGACGATAAACATTCCGGAAGAAGTTCCGAAAACGCCGAAGGGGGCTTATTGCTGCGAGGGTTCGAGGGCGTGTGTATGCAGGGGTCGGACGGGAGCCCACTCCCATACCACCCTCGCTGCTCGCCAGAATGCATCAAAGTTTCAATCTCCCTTCCCGAGCCGACCACACAACTCACCCAACCTCCCCAGCCATTCCTCTACACACCAACCCCCTTGGGGCTCCAATACCCCCCTCACATACCCTATGGAGAACATTTATCATACTCCTCACCAACACCAGAAGGTATACCGTCCCCAGTGTATACACCATGTCGCCATCCGCACACCTGAATATCCCTCAGAATACTATTCCATTCACCCAACCCACCCCTCACTGCAAAATGCCTGCAGCGGTTTTCATACAAAAATAAAACGCAAGCCGTTTCATACATACCGCATACATTTTTTTTTCCACCCTCCCTCACGCAAACGTGTCCTGAATAACAATTACCGTGTTTCGCAGTCATATTTCCCACGATTTACGACTCTTGGGCCACGCAGCGAGGGAAATGTAATGCCAGGGAATCTTTGCAATAGAGGGTGTCGTGCTTGTAACCTGCGAATAAATTTTCCAGCGATGCCATTGTTCGCAATTGCTGCTTAAATTTAATAACGTTCTGTTTGGTGTCAAGGTTTGCGGATTTTTATTCAGAAGGCTATTAATGCCCTGTTGTAGCGAGAACAATGATAGTACTATAATGCTCTCGAACGTGAAAAAAAGGAACTCACGCCGAAACTGATTTGTTGTTTCTTGAGGGTTTGTCAGGATTTTACAGGAACATTACCGTCCAGCAACAAATTATTCATTCGTCTATAATTTTGTCATAGATGTACCAACACCCAAATTGTCACTGTAGAGTACAAAATAGTTATATTTATGAAAAACACATATAATTATGGTAACATTGACTTGGCATTCAAATAACGTATTAGTAATTATTAGTAGACGTTGTGCAAGACAGATACTGTCGCCTATAGAATGACCCAGTCGGAGAGTAGCGAGTGGAAATAGCTAGTGTCGCCTATAGCATGACCCAGTCGGGCAGTAGCGAGGGGAAATACAGCTTGTTTTGCCTATAGTATAACCCAGTCGGACAGTAGTGAGGAGAAATACAGCTAGTGTCGCCTACAGTATGGCCCATTCTAACAGCAGCGAGGGGAAATACAGCTAGTTTCGCCTATAGTATGACACAGTCGGACAGTAGCGAGTTGAAATACAGGAGCCATAGTAAACGGCGGCTATTCACTTCTAACTTGGCTTGAATGCAAACAAAACTGTACCGACTTCAACGTGCTAACATTTAGGAATGGGGTAATCAAGCGATATCATTTATGGGCAAAATATAATAACCAATATATTAATCTAAGCAATGATTTCTCATAACACGTAAATATTATACTTATGTTGTAATATAACTGTCAAAATTGCTAACACATAACCCTCGGTAGAGAAGTGGACAAGTGTAATCGATCAGGTAATGTTACACAATGTATTCGACTTTATAGATATGGTGCATCAGAGATCCTTTCCAAATTTGTTCAACGTTCATTACACACACCGGGTCAAACAGGATATATGCAAAAGATCCGAAACTAATACCAGTGCTACCTCATAATAAGAAAAAGCATTTCTCTTTGAGGCTATATAGAGTCTTTGAAAAATTCGCTGCGTCTGGAGGATACACAGGACTGTGGAGTTTAGCTATGAGATAATTGGTGCCACGAAGTTTCCAGCCATATTTATAGCAAATAATATAAAAGTACTGTTGCAATATAATACATAATTTACAACCAATGAAAACCGTATATTACTCATTAAAAATGCAACTTTCAAAAAATGCCAAATTTGTCTTCAACTTAATCTACTATATAAAAATAAGTCGGGTTTTCCTTCCTGACGCTATAACTCCAGAACGCACGAACCGATTTCCACGGTTTTGCATTCGTTGGAAAGGTCTCGGGCTCCGTGAGGTTTATAGCAAAGAAAATTCAGGAAAAATTTTAACAGAAAAGCGGGAAAATCTTTTTTTACATACAGCGCCATCTCTGATACATAGCATGTACTACAAATCAAGTAGATGGCGCCGGTGAGTGATACATTGTTTGACAGCTACTCATTGTTCTCTGCTCAGTGATGTGACAAACTTTCATGTGACAAACAATTGTGAAAAAAAAGTAAAAAAAATAAGTTATTCGTTTCCTAACATTTCAATTGGAAACCATCAAATCAATCACGTGTATTGTGCAAATTTTTATTCAATTTCAACAGCAGGCATTTGTCTTTAAGGTGGTAAGTTGAACTGTGTAAATTATGTGGATCGTGCATTTGAGGTTAAATTCACCACTCTGTCCATAGTCCAAAATGCCTAGAGGACGACGTGCGAACATCGGCCGCCGCACGAGACATGCAAGCCAGCAACAAGTGTATTCACAGAACTTAAGCGAAGAAAGACAAAATATAATAAGAGAAAATGCCCGATTGAGACAACGCGTGAGCACACGAAGATCATTGGCATCATACAATCGCTTGGCATTCCAATATGATCCCACTGCGAACTACAGTGATGATGAAAATTTAGATATTGGACCAATGACGACTATATGCCGATATTGCAATGCGTTAAAGTTCAAAAGAGAAACGGCTGGATTGTGCTGCGCAAGTGGAAAAGTCAAACTGGATCCATTACTTACACCACCACAGCCACTGAAACCATTGTTCGATGGAAGTGATCCCGATTCCAGCCATTTTCTTCAACACATCCTTGAATACAATAACTGCTTTCGCATGACTTCCTTTGGAGCTAATATCATTCGAGAAGGCGGCTTCATGCCGACTTGCAAGGTAAAAGATACAACACACATAACCAATCACTCCTATGTTACACCTATGTTACAACTTACAACTTACTATGTTTGTTTGCAATTACAGATACAAGGACAAATATATCATTTGCATGGTTCAATGGTGCCAACACCAGATGAACCGCATCAATTTCTGCAAATATATTTCATTTCGTCGATGGTGGATCAGCTGAATGTGCGGTGCAATATACAGGGAACACAACAGTTAAAGAGACGAATTATTGAACAGTTGCAAGCATTTTTTCACGCTAATAATGCTGTGGTTAATATGTTCAAAACAGCATTGGAACGAATGCCATCGGATACGCACAAATTTGTCATAAGAGCGGATTGTACCCCAACAGGTGAACATGTGCGAAGATTCAATGCACCCACCGTTAATGATGTTGCTGCAATTATTGTTGGCGATCCAACTAAATCGCGAGACATTGTCGTTCAGCGAAGAAGCAATATCATGCATCGTGTAAACGAGACACATCGTTTGTACGATGCGTTACAATATCCAATCATTTATTGGCAAGGGCAAGACGGATACGACATCACGTCGAAGATGGTCGATCCAATTACAGGTACAATATTCACACACTAATTATTGCTATTATTATTGCTATTATTGCTATTATTGGTTTCCATTAACAATTCATTTAATTTTGCATTTTCAGGCGTATCAACGAATAAAAATCTAAGCGCAATGAATTACTATGCGTATCGTATGATGATTCGTACACATGAGGAGAATGTCATTCTGAAGTGCCGTCGGCTATTCCAGCAATTCGCTGTCGACATGTATGTCAAAGTCGAGACCGAACGTTTAGCGTTCATCCGATTCAATCAGGCAAAGCTACGATCTGAGGACTATATACACTTGCGTGATGCTATTCATTCAGATGGTGATGTTCAGAATATTGGACGTCTGACGATTCTCCCATCATCTTATATCGGAAGCCCACGCCACATGCACGAATACGCTCAAGACGCTATGACGTACGTGCGAAATTATGGAACTCCGGATTTATTTATTACGTTCACATGCAATCCGAAGTGGACGGAAATTGAACGTGAGTTGGAACCGGGCCAAAAACCGCAAGATCGCCATGACATAATCGCCAGAGTATTTCAGCAAAAACTCAAGGTTATGATGGATGTGCTTACTAAGTATCGAGTTTTTGGTGACACACGTTGTTATATGTACTCGGTGGAATGGCAGAAGCGTGGACTACCGCATGCTCATATCCTAATTTGGTTGCTGAACAAATTACATTCAAATGAAGTGGATGACATCATATCAGCTGAAATTCCTGATCCAGTCACTGATCCCCATCTACACGACATTGTGACGACACAGATGGTCCATGGACCGTGCGGTGCATTAAATCCATTATCGCCTTGCATGGCTGATGGAAAGTGCACAAAACGATATCCGCGACCGTTAGTTGCTGAAACAGTCACAGGGAACGATGGATATCCAGTTTATCGTCGGCGTTCAAAAGAAGATAATGGTCGAACTATCAAAGTTAAAGTTCAAAATCAAGAGATTGAGATCGGAAATGAATTCATTGTACCATATTGCCCGCTGCTATCACGAATTTTCGAAACACATGCAAACGTTGAGAGTTGTCATTCGGCCAAATCAATCAAATATTTGTGCAAGTACGTCACAAAAGGCAGCGACATGGCTGTGTTTGGTATTGCGTCGGAAAATGCGAATGACGAAATCAGCAACTTCCAAATGGGCAGATACGTCAGTACTAATGAAGCACTGTGGCGATTATTGTCATTTCAAATTCATGAAAGATATCCCACAGTTGTACATTTAGCAGTGCATTTGGAAAATGGCCAAAGAGTTTACTTCACTGAGGCTAATGCGGCACAACGAGCTGAGAGACCACCATCGACAACATTGACTAGCTTCTTTGCAATATGTGAAGCAGATCCATTCGCAGCGACGCTGATGTACGTTGAAATGCCCAAGTATTACACTTGGAATCAATCAACAAAGAAATTCCAACGTCGCAAACAAGGAACCCCAGTTCCAGATTGGCCACAGGTGTTTTCCACTGATGCACTAGGTCGCATGTATACTGTTCATCCTAGAAATGATGAATGTTTTTATTTGCGACTGCTGTTGGTACATGTACGTGGACCAAAATCATTCGCGCATTTGAAAACTGTGAATGGCCACCAATGCCAAACATATCGAGAAGCATGTCAACTATTGGGTTTGCTGGAGAACGATTCTCATTGGGATTTAACACTTGCGGATTCAGTTGTTTCATCAAATGCGTACCAAATACGAACG
Source organism: Clitarchus hookeri (assembly GCA_002778355.1). Classification (NCBI taxonomy): domain Eukaryota; kingdom Metazoa; phylum Arthropoda; class Insecta; order Phasmatodea; family Phasmatidae; genus Clitarchus; species Clitarchus hookeri. The sequence continues at coordinate 71,078 of NQII01004183.1, forward strand.
CTGTTCGCAATTATCATCACCACATGTTTTCCTTCACAACCAATTCAGTTATGGAACAAATACAAAGACGACATATGTGAAGATATCTTGCATCGCTTGCGCATTCAAACGAATAATCCTGACATCCAAATAACCGATGAAATCTACAATGAAGGATTGATTCTGATTGAGGATCAATGCTTGACTATTGCAAACAAGCTACTGATTGAAGTAGGAATGATTGCGCCAAATCGATCGATGCACGATGCATTCAACCAAGAATTAAATCGAGAGCTGCAATACAATGTTGATTCATTGCAGGAATTCGTTCGAAATAATGAGCCGTTGCTGAATGAACAGCAAAAACAAGTATACGAAACATTAATGCAAGCGGTGGACAATAATACTGGTGGTCTATTCTTCCTGGACGCACCTGGAGGAACAGGGAAAACATTTGTCATTTCATTTATTTTGGCCACTATTCGATCAAGATGTGACATAGCTTTGGCGTTAGCATCATCTGGAATTGCGGCGACTCTTCTAGATGGCGGTCGTACTGCACATTCTGCGCTTAAGTTGCCACTCAATTTAAACACAATTGATATTCCAACATGCAATATTTCCCGATCCAGTGCAATGGGAAAATTGTTGATGCAATGCAAGCTCATTGTTTGGGATGAGTGCACAATGGCACATAAGAAATCACTTGAAGCACTTAACTTCACACTGAAGGATCTTCGGCGAAATAACAACATCTTTGGCGGCTTGATGATATTGTTGGCAGGCGATTTCAGGCAGACGTTGCCAGTAATTCCCCGTGGAACGCCTGCAGATGAATTGAATGCTTGCCTGAAGGCATCACCTTTATGGAATAACGTAAAAACATTATCGCTAACCACTAATATGAGAGTTCAACTTCAAAATGATCAAAGTGCTGCACAATTTTCCAAACAATTGTTAGCTGTTGGAAATGGAAAAGTCCCAGTTGATGCGACATCTGGATTAATTACTCTTACCAACGAATTTTGCCGATTTGTAGACTCTCAATTAGCTCTTATTGAAAATGTTTTCCCAAACATTAGTGAGAATTATCAGAATTATGCTTGGTTAAGTCAACGAGCAATTCTTGCCGCAAAGAATAATGATGTACACGCACTGAATTTCACCATTCAATCAAAAATTGCTGGCGATTTGGTGACATACAAATCCGTTGATTCCATAAGAGATCCCGATGATGTAGTAAATTATCCAACGGAGTTTTTGAACTCTCTGGAGTTACCAGGATTTCCACCACATAACTTGCAACTCAAAGTTGGTACAGTTATTATGATATTGCGTAATTTGAATCCACCGCGACTTTGCAACGGTACTCGACTTTCGGTAAAAAGACTTATGCCGAATTTGATTGAGGCAACCATTATTAACGGAAAGTACGCAGGTGAAAATGTATGTATTCCTCGAATACCAATGATTCCGACTGATCTTCCGTTTGACTTCAAACGATTGCAATTTCCAGTTCGCCTTGCGTTCGCAATGACAATTAACAAGTCGCAAGGCCAATCGCTTAGTGTTTGCGGGATAAATTTAGAAAATCATTGTTTTTCACATGGGCAGTTATACGTTGCGTGTTCACGAGTTGGGAAACCATCCGCTTTGTTTGTGTTAACGTCAGACCAAAAAACAAAAAATGTGGTTTACCAAAGAGCACTTCAATGAAACGTATTTACTTTGGATTCACTTTCATTTACTTAGAGAAGTTCAATTCATTACTGTTGTGAAATGAAATAAAATTTTTCCTTTTCAAATATAAAAAAAATGTTTCTTCATGTTTTAATCACCAAACAAAATGTTGCATAAAACGAAGCCATCTGGTGGCGAAACGGAGTTCGCCGGGTTTGCTAGTAGTTTATATGATTAAGGACTTCCAAGATTTTGCAATCGAGTATTTGTGATGTAACTGATTCACAAGTAGATGATGAAGACGCTTGTTCACACAAAAGCACACAGTATACGTGCCAGTCCCACAAGTAGAAGATGTAGACGCTTGGTTGCACAACAGGCCACACAGAATACCCGTTTGTCCCACAAGACACAGAATACCCGTCAGTCCCACAAGTAGAAGATGTAGATGCTTGTTCACACAGCAGCATACCCGTCAGTCCCACAAGTAGAAGATGTAGACACTTGTTCACACAATAGCATTCCCACCAGTCCCACAAGTAGAAGATTTAGACGCTTGTTCACACAGCAGCATACCCGCCAGTCCCACAAGTAGAGGATGTAGATGCTTGTTCACAGAACATCCCACACAGCATACCTGCCAGTAGAAACAAGTAGCTGATAAAGAAGCTTGTTCACACAACAGACCACACAGCATACCAGCCAGTCCCTCAAGTAGAAGATGTAGACTCTTGTTCACACAACTGCATTCCCACCAGTCCCACAAGTAGAAGATTTAGACGCTTGTTCACACAGCAGCATACCCGTCAGTCCCTCAAGTAGAAGATGTAGATGCTTGTTCACACAATAGCATTCCCACCAGTCCCACAAGTAGAAGATTTAGACGCTTGTTCACACAGCAGCATTCCCACCAGTCTCACAAGTAGAAGATGTAGACGTTTGTTTACACAACAGCCCACACAGCTTACCCGCCAGTCCCACAAGTAGAGGATGTAGATGCTTGTTCATAGAACAGCATACCCACCAGTCCAACAAGTAGATGGTGTAGACGCTTGTTCACACAACAGCCCACACAGCATTTCCTCCAGTCCCACATGTTTAAGATGTAGACACTTGTTCACACAACAGCACACCCATTAGTCCCATAAGTAGAAGATTTTGACGCTTATTCACACAATAGCCCACACAGCATACCCACCAGTCCCACTAGTGGAATGTGAATACGCTTGTTCACACAACAGCATACCCAACAGTCCCAAGCTGAGAGAACTTCCCTCACCATAAATTTTTCACATGTAGGTAATACTCACTGTTCCACACCTCTCACTCACAACCCACTTCTTCTTCCGAAGGCTGCATCTCCAACTCCCATCGGGACAGTGTGGGGTGTAGTAGTTAGACTCCTCGCCTCTCACCTAGGTGAACCGGGTTCGATTCCCGGTGGAGTCGACCCTGGATTTTTGCATGTGGGAATCGTGCCAGACGATACCGTTGGTTGGCGGGTATTCTCGGATATCTCCCGTTCTCCCACGTGAAATGTAGTGGACATCAAGGTAAAGGACAGTTGGAGTCAGTCGGCGACAGTCTTCGCAGGACAGCGGTCCGAGGACGGCATTTTTCTGGCAAGTGTCTTCACACTAGGGCGAGAGAGACAGAGACAGGAGACCTGTTTACAACGCCGTCCTCTCTTAGACCTTCAGGCTGTCATCCACATCTATAACCCCGACTCATAACCCTTTCGTGCCACATAATAATTTTTGTCGTAGTCTAGTCGCGGTTTCTTCAACACTTTTTTCGATCAAACCTTTCAAACCCGCCTCTTGTGTGACGTGTTTGGCTGTTTCCTAATTATCATACGTATCACAAGCTTTTGATACTTATGTAAGCATACGAGAACATAAAAGTATCTTATTTTTGGTTAAACTGTAAATTTATTTAAATTGAATTTATTTAAATTAAATTTATAAATTATAATATTTCATATGTAAATTATATAAATAAATCAAGGAAGAAATGTGTGTGTTGGTAATACCTAGTAAAAAGTATTTCTTATGATAATTATTATTGAACGGAGCGCGCACGAAAGTGGTGCATTGTCCCTTTGGTGTAGTTTTCTAGATTCGGTTAAGCTTTGCTTGCATGAGGTAGAGGAATATCCTGGAAGTTGGTTTTAAAGCAGGGCTTCATACATGTTGGAAATAACCGTGAATTGTCTATAAGTCGTCTATTAGTAAAGTGCATTTTGTGATATTTGTTGGACTCATTAATATCACCGTTCCACTCAATCTGGAAGTGCAAAAATTGGATAAAATGTGCACTCAGAAGAAGTAATAGTATTTTCAATGAAAAACAATCAGTATTTAGATTTTTGCAGACTGCATTATATTTTTAGTTATCTCAATTTGAAACCATAGGCATATAGATATTAATAAAAAAACATGCCCGGTGTAAACCTTAAGACCAAGGAAGCTTCTTTGCTCGTACTTTAAGGCAGAAATTCTAACAAATATTTTCTGATAGTTTCTCAAGTATTACCCAGAGCAGGTTTATCATTAGCATAAGTACAAAAACCCGAAACTGTTGTCTCTATTATTAAAATAAAATTTTTTCTTACGTGACTGAATCACTTTATGTCATATTTTAAAAATACCAGCTCACGCAGGGAACAAGTAGAGCTAAGACGGAGAGTTAATTGTTTTCGAAAAGCGGATTTAAATTATTTTTAACGATAAACGTGTTAGGGGACGATTCCTAGACAAACTGGTGGTAAAACACTTGAGAAGAAATATAATTTATTTTTCAGCCATTAATTTTTTTTTTCTTTTAGACAGGCTATAGAGATGATTGATAAGGACATCTTTAATTGTCGACACATGCTCTAATTTTAGGAAAGTCAATTTTCGGAAATTTAAAATTCGCGTATTAAAAAAGATGCAAATGCCAAATTTCTGAGGACAATTTTACGGAATAAGCGCCTTTTATAACTATTTTTACATAAGATATAGCATACCACTGTAAAAAAAATAGGCGCGCAGATTTAAACATTTTAATGGAAGAGAGAGGTTTAATAATTCTTAGTTTATTTATAATCCTGCGATTGACCTGATTAAATAACCATTTCACTAAGTGCATTAAAGAACAGTTTCATCAAAAAATTAGTCAACATCATTTGGCAATCAACCTATCTGTGTAGTAGTCAGTTTGACTGTCGTAACACTCTTCACACTATAACACCGCCCTTTCTTTTAATGAAATTCTTAAAGTTTACCAGTTACTTTCACAGAAACACACACACAACGAAACACAGATAGTTTCTGGTCACTAAGAAACATTTTTAATAAAGATGAAATTTAAAATAATATTTTTTAAATATATATAGGCACTTAATGAGTGAGACACAAACAACTGTGACAATTATCAGGTTTCGTTTCACGGCGATAAAAATACAAAATCATTACTCGTATAACCGTCATGGAATAAAAAGTAGTCATTAAAAATGTACGCTTAATGTCGATTAACAAACAAATAAGGTATGTTATTTAATAAAATAGGAAACTGAAGTTTTATTGACTCTTCGTGCGTGGTTTTTTTGTTCAATAAGGACTGAAATTCATAAAACTTCTTGTAATTTCTTTGAGGTTTATTTTTATACTTATGTTATGGGTCGTGTTTTTTAGCATGACGCACAATGAAAAGAAGAAAGCCCTAGCTAATTTAAAAAGTGACACTATGTTGATTTTCTTTTTGATTGAATAAATAAGAGAAGCTTTTCATTTGGTTAATTTTATTCTAGAGGAAATGGTACTTATAAGGTTAAGCACTAAAACTAAACCATAAATGAAATGAGGATTGAGATAAAATTACGACACATTGCTGCATACAAAACCATAATGAATTATGCTCACGTGATAAATTTTGACTGAAACAATGCACGTGAAGATGGTTTTTTTAAATATCTGCCTTTATAACGCAATGGACATTTTGCATGAAAACCCATTGCCATTGTCTCTGAGGTAAAAACAGAAACCCATCAAAACGCTGGTTGGATGAGCCTCTGTCACGCGTCACTTGATTGGTGGCAAGCGCGTCTCAAAAAGACGATATCTTATCGTTTCATCACAGTATGTGGGTGACTTGCCACAGTCACAAATACGTCAATAGCAGCTTCATAGATTTATCAGTGACAGTGGGTGGTGTGGGTGAAAACCTGAGATTTATCGACCTACTCTGATCTCCGTTTCCGATTGCCGGAATCTTCCTAGTAAAATAAGTGATGAGTAACACAGTGGAATATGATTGTAACAATAAATATAGCTTTAAAATTACAGGCAAATGTTTTGTAGTGGAATATATTATTTTCCCTTATTAAAAAAAATTGCAAACATCTTGTAAATATGCAGACATTCGAATGACTAATCATTGTATAGCTGTTAAACATTGTTGTGGAGCCTATCTTGCGAACTGAAGGGCCACTTTTAACCTGTTTCGATAGAGTAAAGTAGGTCTCAATGTTACTTGTAAAAATTGTATTACTTGAGTTTCAAATTCTTAAAATAATTTTACGATTATATGGAAACAGTTGGCAAAATTTTATTACTCACCGCATCCGCAGTACAAAACTGTACATTTGTAAAGCAAATGACACGAATGTAAATGCCTAGTGTAAAATTACAATATTTATATTATTTAAATGTCAAAATAAAAAAATCAAATAATTCGTAAAAATAAGTAAAATCTCATTTTTAAACATTTTTAATCTGTGTAAACTTAACCAGTTCTCTCCTCGGAAAATTTCCGTTTTTAATAGTGATTATGAAAAGGATTGGTATGTGTATTTATAGGTTGGCAGTCACTGCATCTTGATAGTTCCTTAGTGTGGAATGCCAGTAAGAGAGCTACGAGGTTTTAGTGCGGCATTAAATAGCCAATGACGAGGATCGGATGTCACAAAGATAATGTGTCACACCGAGTGATCTTACGCGGAGAGGAAAACCCAGTACATTTTCGCGCGAATTTCAATGTCCTTGGAAGACTCAGTCCAGGACACTTGTAATCAGTGACCCTTGTGGAGGGCGAAAGGTGGTAAGGAGGATGTTGAACTGGTATGAATTAACATAACTTACATTCTAAATATGTATCAGTGAGAATTTCACTGTTGAAATCAATTATCAGCAACTGACTTATTAAACGTTCATTTCAGTCAATTGACCTGATGAAAATGTGAAAAAATTCCAGTTTCGCTCCACTTAATGACATTGTTCACTGTTTCATTAACAATTTAATTTGCTGTTTTACAGTGGTTTGTATTTTAACTGAGGGATCAGTTATGAAACGTACATCAGATTACAGTTAAACAACGTGTTACAAATAAAATAATGCATGAACAATGAAAACTAATAAAAAATATTTTTAATGCGAGTTTCTTCTTTTATACTACAATTTTACTAGGCAACGTAGATATTCAGTATTTCATTTCGTTTTCAAGTATAAATTACGCTCGGTTTGAAGGTTTAAAACTGCATAAAATTGGGTGACGTGAGTGCATTCATACGAACTACTTGTTTAACAATCCTAATGTTACCAATTTAAAAAAAGGAAGACATACAATTTAAAGCTACACGTTTTCGATGATATATATAAAATATGTATTTTCCTCCTAGTATTTAACCAAAACTTGGTCATTTGACTGGCAAAGTAACGGCCCAAAAGTCAAATGATGTGGTTTTAAATCCTGGACATTGCAGAAGATTTACTTTTTCCAGATTAATTAAAAAAGTACAAAATTAAGATTGACAATAGAAAATGTGTTTATTTCCCTTAAATAGTTGGAAAAATTCGATAAAAAACAATATTTGATTCGCTGCACGCAGTTGACCGTCGCTTATTCAATCAGTGACATTATTTTCAAGTCACTAACTCAATCAGCGGTTTGCCACCGATTCTATGTGCTGGAGCCATCTTCACTGATTAGAGTTGTTGAATTTGCGAATTTAGAGTGTAATATCGTGCCACAGAGTAAATAAATACACTTGGGTGAAATAGCGTGACGGTTCCTTTGATAAGCGCGTAATCATTATCTGAGCGAGGTTCTGGGAGCGGCCCTTGGGCCTGATTAGCTTTCGTGTTCTGCGAAGCGTTCCCTGTTGGCTGGGCTGTTTGCTGGCGAATGTGTTACCAGGCTCTGATTGGCGAACGGCGTTCCAAGATGTCGCTGGTCGGTCCCGCCATAATGGCAGCGTGTGCGGCCCGAGTTCGCAGAATAAGCAGCTACTTTACCTCTTTATGCTTCAGTACTCTTTGATCGTGCTATTTTCCCGTGGAAGTGGCAACCCGTGGACAAATTAAAATAACCAAAAAAGTAAGCATATGAAAAATGGGGTCGCAGTGGTGTAGTGGTAAGATAACTCGCCTCCCGCCTAGGCGAACTGGGTTCGGCGAGGTCACTCCCGGATTTTCACATTTGAGTATCGTGATGGGCGTTCCCGTTGGTCGGCGGGTATTCTCAGAGATCTTCCGTTATCCCCGCCCTTGGATTCCGGCGCTGCTCCATTCTCACCACGCTTCACCCCCTTAAGACCTCGATGTTAAGAGCCGCCGAAATCTCTTCACTGAGCATATGAAAAATTTAATAATCTTACAACTGTGGCCCAACCATGTTAGTAGTTAGGCCGCAAAACATAATCATACTCATGTAATCTGAATGCACGAGTGCGTAGCTCTCAGCTGGACTATGGTTCTGTTCTCTGCAAAGGGTTTTCACAAGTGTCGCCCCAAGCAAGTGTTACTCCGTGCGAGTGTTTAGAATACTAGAAAACATTGGAATGCTATCACAATGTTAAACCATTGTTTCCCTCACAAGCTCTCTTGATAATGTTATCTATATAACACTGTTTTGTCAGTATTAGTTTGCAGACATGCAAGATAATCTACAATGGATTTATCTTTGTCCACAACAGAATTAACGCCAGTTTTGTTGGGCTGTCTGTTCCTACCTACCATTATCCTTTTAATCCACCACACACCAGACATGTTTATTGTTTTGTAGAACGTTCACCAATGGCCGATTCTCTGCCAATGGAATGCTGAGTTTACAGTGTCCCATTAAAAAGTTCTTTCATGCTGATTAAATATTACGTTGAGATGAATTTTATGAACACTGTTGTTGAAATCACATTACTTCGGCAGTGATTTGAAATTACATCGATGTCTTCACAAAAACTCGAAATAACCAGTGTGAAAAGAATAAGTAGGGCTTAAGCATAAAGTGGCATTATGTCTGATTGTCTACTGCGTATTGCTGAAGATTTCGTATTGGTTGGGCTGCCGTCTGACAATTTAGTCGTCGGGTTCCTTATGCATAACCAGGATGTTGCAGAGCTGGTAAACTGCCTTAACCGTCCTGAAACCAACGAGAAATAACGAACTTATGGAAATCGTAAAGAAATTGTCGTCTATTCGCGGAAAATTGAGCACTTTTTGAAGCTCTCTCATTTTGAATAATAGTCAATAAATATATTTTAATTTAACGTTAGTTATTAACTTTCGAGTCTTGTGAAATATATATACTGTGTTTATTACTAACATGGCAATATTTATTTTAAAAAGTAGTAAAATGATTGATAATGTCCGATGGAAAAAAAGTAACTTGTGCCTCAAAAGTGCTAACTTTACTGTGAACAGCTTATAGCAGATATATTAAATTCTACATTCCACAAAATCTAAGTGCATGTTCTGTAATAAGAAACGAATTAATAGTAATCTTTTGGCACCACATGTTATTCCGTGCAACGATATCAAGACCTTGTCATCCATTAAAAAACAGGCGTAGAACTCGTCCGTTTAAAGCGAAAGCCCGAAGTGCAACACGAAAATTCTCGAAGTTACTCGAATGACAGCATTTCATGAACACTTAGTTTCGTCAATGTTTCTGTTATTCTAGTTGCGTGTATTCGTAGCTATATCTATGTAATGCTACTTTTTCAAAATGCATATTAGTATATTCTGTTCATGGTAAAGTGAGCACTATTTTAATGAACCTTCGAAAAAATTACTGCCTCTTACTACTGATTGTGCATACTGACATGTGGCCTCCCAGTTAATATTGCAGCGAAAAAATAAAAAAAAAAGGCCACTGTATTCCGCTTATAATATTTACATTTTTTGTCCAGTGAGGGTAGCGTTTCTTGTTTTATTCACAATTTTTTTTTAAATTTGTAAAGATGTAACACATTAACATGCCTAACAATTTTGTGATTTCACTTGGATAGCGCATGAATAAAGCGATAATACCAACGGAATTAATAAATGTATATTTGGTGGAAGTATGCAATGTACTCAGGGAAGTAAATCTTATAAAGGGCATTAAAAAGTGCTCAGTTTACCGTGAACCGTCTATAGACTGTTAGTAGGAAAGTTTTGTACGAAATTATTGTGGATATAATATTTTTGGGTGATTGTTCCGTATTGCGTACTCTTATGGTAAAACCATAGGAAACCTGTGAGTGCACTATCGAGTATCCACTCAAATTATNACAGGCTATAGAGATGATTGATAAGGACATCTTTAATTGTCGACACATGCTCTAATTTTAGGAAAGTCAATTTTCTGAAATTTAAAATTCGCGTATTAAAAAAGATGCAAATGCCAAATTTCTGAGGACAATTTTACGGAATAAGCGCCTTTTATAACTATTTTTACATAAGATATGGCATACCACTGTAAAAAAATAGGCGCGCAGATTTAAACATTTTAATGAAAGATAGAGTTTTAGAATTCTTAGTTTATTTATAATCCTGCGATTGACCTGATTCAATAACCATTTCACTAAGTGCATTAAAGAACAGTTTCATCAAAAAATTAGTCATCATCATTTGGCAATCAACCTATCTGTGTAGTAGTCAGTTTGACTGTCGTAACACTCTTCACACTATAACATCGCCCTTTCTTTTAATGAAATTCTTAAAGTTTACCAGTTACTTTCACAGAAACACACACACAACGAAACACAGATAGTTTCTGGTCACTAAGAAACATTTTTAATAAAGATGAAATTTAAAATAGNAAACACACACACAACGAAACACAGATAGTTTCTGGTCACTAAGAAACATTTTTAATAAAGATGAAATTTAAAATAGTATTTTTTAAATATATATAGGCACTTAATGAGTGAGACACAAACAACTGTGACAATTATCAGGTTTCGTTTCACGGTGATAAAAATACAAAATCATTACTCGTATAACCGTCATGGAATAAAAAGTAGTCATTAAAAATGTATGCTTAATGTCGATTAACAAACAAATAAGGTATGTTATTTAATAAAATAGGAAACTGAAATTTTATTGACTCTTCGTGCGTGGCTTTTTTGTTCAATAAGGACTGAAATTCATAAAACTTCTTGTAATTTCTTTGAGGTTTATTTTTATACTCATGTTATGGGTCGTGTTTTTTAGCATGACGCGCAATGAAAAGAAGAAAGCCCTAGCTAATTTAAAAAGTGACACTATGTTGATTTTCTTTTTGATTGAATAAATAAGAGAAGCTTTTCACTTGGTTTATTTTATTATAGAGGAAATGGTACTTATAAGGTTAAGCACGAAAACTAAACCATAAATGAAATGAGGATTGAGATAAAATTACGACACATTGCTGCATACAAAACCATAATGAAATATGCTCACGTGATAAATTTTGACTGAAACAATGCACGTGAAGATGGTTTTTTTAAATATCTGCCTTTATAACGCAATGGACATTTTGCATGAAAACCCATTGCCATTGTCTCTGAGGTAAAAACAGAAACCCATCAAAACGCTGGTTGGATGAGCCTCTGTCACGCGTCACTTGATTGGTGGCAAGCGCGTCTCAAAAAGCCGATATCTTATCGTTTCATCACAGTATGTGGGTGACTTGCCACAGTCACAAATACGTCAATAGCAGCTTCATAGATTTATCAGTGACAGTGGGTGGTGTGGGTGAAAACCTGAGATTTATCGACCTACTCTGATCTCCGTTTCCGATTGCCGGAATCTTCCTAGTAAAATAAGTGATGAGTAACACAGTAAAATATGTTTGTAACAATAAATATAGCTTTAAAATTACAGGCAAATGTTTTGTAGTGGAATATATTATTTTCCCTTATTAAAAAAAATTGCAAACATCTTGTAAATATGCAGACATTCGAATGACTAATCATTGTATAGCTGTTAAACATTGTTGTGGAGCCTATCTTGCGAACTGAAGGGCCACTTTTAACCTGTTTCGATAGAGTAAAGTAGGTCTCAATGTTACTTGTAAAAATTGTATTACTTGAGTTTCAAATTCTTAGAATAATTTTACAATTATATGGTAACAATTGGCAAAAGTTTATTACTTACCGCATCCGCAGTACAAAACTGTATGAACATTTGTAAAGCAAATGACACGAATGTAAATGCCTAGTGTAAAATTACAATATTTATGTTAGTTAAATGTCAAAATAAAATAATCAAATAATTCGTATAAAATAAGTTAAATCACATTTTTAAACATTTTTAATCGTTGAAAACTTAACCAGTTCTCTCCTCGGAAAATTTCCGTTTTTAATAGTGATTATGAAAAGGATTGGTATGTGTATTTATAGGTTGGAAGTCACTGCATCTTGATAGTTCCTTAGTGTGGAATGCCAGTTAGAGAGCTACGAGGTTTTAGTGCGGCATTAAATAGCCAATGACGAGGATCGGATGTCACAAAGATAATGTGTCACACCGAGTGATCTTACGCGGAAAGGAAAACCCAGTACATTTTCGCGCGAATTTCAATGTCCTTGGAAGACTCAGTCCAGGACACTTGTAATCAGTGACACTTGTGGAGGGCGAAAGGTGGTAAGGAGGATGTTGAACGGGTATGAATTAACATAACTTACATTCTAAATATGTATCAGTGAGAATTTCACTGTTTAAATCAATTAACAGCAACTGACTTATTAAGCGTTCATTTCATTCAATTGACCAGGTGAAAAAGTGAAAAAAAATTCCAGTTTTGCTCCACTTAATGGTTCGGAGACATTGTTCACTGTTGCATTAACCATTTAATTTTCTGTTTTACAGTGGTTTGTATTTTGACTGAGGGATCAGTTATAAAACGTACATAATATTACAGTTAAACAAAGTGTTACTAATAAAATAATGCATGAACAATGAAAACTAATAAAAAATATTTTTAATGCGAGTTTCTTCTTTTATACTACAATTTTACTAGGCAACATAGATATTCAGTATTTCATTTCGTTTTCACGTATAAATTATGCTCGGTTTGAAGGTTTAAAACTGCATAAAATTGGGTGACGTGAGTGCATTCATACGAACTACTTGTTTAACAATCCTAATGTTACCAATTTAAAAAAAAGGAAGACATACAATTTAAAGCTACACGTTTTCGATGATATATATAAAATATGTATTTTCCTCCTAGTATTTAACCAAAACTTGGTCATTTGACTGGCAAAGTAACGGCCCAAAAGTCAAATGATGTGGTTTTAAATCCTGGACATTGCAGAAGATTTACTTTTTCCAGATTAATTTAAAAGTACAAAATTAAGATTGACAACAGAAAATGTGTTTATTTCCCTTAAATAGTTGGAAAAATTCGATAAAAAAACAATATTTGATTCGCTGCACGCAGTTGACCGTCGCTTATTCAATCAGTGACATTATTTTCACGTCACTTACTCAATCAGTGGTTTGCCACCGATTCTAAGTGGCGGAGCCATTTTCACTGATTAGAGTTGTTGAATTTGCGAATTTAGAGTGCAATATCTTGCCACAGAGTAAATAAAAACATTTGGGTGAAATAACGTGACGGTTTCTTTGATAAGCGAGTAATCATTATTTGAGCGAGGTTCTCGGAGCGGACCCTGTACCTAATTAGCTTTCGTGTTCTGCGAAACGTTCCCTGTTGG